>MU833138.1:0-60691 GCA_029204225.1 Diphasiastrum complanatum
GCAATAGGATCACCTATATCAGAAGAAGACTCTACCATGTCTCTTCTTGCCAGTCTTCCATCCTCCTACGACAATTTAGTGTTGCTTTTTAGCAACACTCCTGTGCTGACTCTACAAAATTGATAGCAAGTCTGTTGCAAGAAGGAGTAAGGAGAAAAAGCTTGTCCATGTCAACGAGTACCAAATCCATGGCACTCCACTCAACCAAGCAGTAGTCCAAGAAGAAGAAAGGCTTCAAGGACAAGAAGACAAAGGCAGAACAGCTAGCAGCTTTGCAACCACAACAACAACAACACAGCCAATCATCATCCAAGACCAAGTTATTTTGCAGGTACTGCAAAAGAACCAACTAGGATATCAAGGACTGTCGCATCCTTAAGCATAATGAAGCCAGGAAGAAGATGCAGCAGCAGCAACAAGGCAACTCTAACACATTCAGAGATTCGCAAGAAGATGAGAGAGCGTTGATGGTACAAGACCAGCCCAACAGAGATGCCCATCAATGGTATCTCGATTCAGGTGCCTCTTAGCACATGACACCATGCAAAGACCTATTCTCTACACTCACAACTACAGAATCAAAGTACGTCTTCTTTGGTGACTCCAGTTCACATTAAGTTGAAGGCCAAGGCTTTATCGACTACAATTCTCTGATGGCATCACTAGATAGCTTGATGGTGTACTTTATGTACCCAAATTAACAAAGAACTTATTGTCTATTAGCAAGATCACTGATCAAGGCTATAGAGCTTTGTTTACTGCTAGGCGATGTGCTATTTTAGATGAGAACTCAAAGGAAATCCTCTCTGCTTATAGAGAAGGAAATTTGTACATATTGAGTCACAATGCTGCACTTTATGTGAGTTGTTCAGATGTTAATTTATGGCATCAGAGATGAGGACATCTAAACATGCGTTAAATCTTGTATATGCATCATAACAAAATGGTCAAAGACATGAATATAAATGTTGTTACTACAGCTAATCAATCTGTCTGTGAAAGTTGCTTACAAGACAAACAACCTAGAACCAGATTTCGAAGAGGACAGGCTAGAAGAGCCAAGTCTAGTTTGTCACTGATATGCAATGACTTATGTGGTCCTATGAGCGTACCTTCCTTGGGTAAGGCTCTATATTTTATTACATTCATTGATGACTACTCCCGATTTACCAGAGTTATGTTCATTAAGAACAAGTCAGAAGCATTCAATTGCTTCAAAGAATTCAAGCAATATGTTAAGAATCAAACTGGTCAGAAAATCAAGGCCCTACGGTCTGATTCAGGGGGAGAGTATCTATTAAATGAGATGAAGGACTATTTGTCGTCATGTGGCATGCACCATCAGTTTACTACAAAAGCTACACTCCTCAACAAAACAAAGTAGCTGAGCGGAAGAACCGCACATTGTTGGAAGCTGCATGATCCATGACAACCAATGCCCATTTACCTCAAACATTCTAGGCAGAAGCAATCTCTACGGCCTGCTATCTGCAGAACTACTAGCACTAAAGCAGTTGATTCCAAGATACCATTTGAAGCCTACTACGGATACAAACCAAGCTTGAAACATCTACATGTTTTCGGATGTCTCTGCTATGCACAAGTGCCATCTAATTTGAGGAAGAAGTTGGACCCAATAAGCTGTAAGAACATCTTCATCGGCTACTGAACGTCGCATAAAGCATATCGCATCTATGATGTTGATTAAGGTCAGATGTAATGTTGTCTTTCTTGAAGTCATGTATTACAATTTCAAGCAGAAGCAGCCGATGCAAAAGTATGCCACAGCAACTCCACCATCCATCGTTAGGCAACGACCTATGACTATTTAGACAAAGGAGTTTGTCCCAACAGCTCCGCTTACCATCGATGGGCCTAGACCCATTATTGTTCAGCGACAAGATGCTACGATCCCAGTCATTCACCAAGGAGAATCATCCACTCAAGCACCTGCAGCTCGAAGGTCTGCAAGACAATGACAACAACCTTATCGTTTTGTCCCTCAGGCGTTCATCAGTCATGATGAACCTGCCACAGTTGCAGAAGCTCTGTCAATGCCCAATGCAGACAATTGGAAAGCTGCCATGGATGCTGAGTATTAGTCTCTAATGAAGAGCAAGACCTGAGGTCTTGTCAATCCTCCTACTGGTGTAAAACCAATTGTCTCCAAGTGGATCTTTAAGCTGAAGCTTAAGCCAGATGGATCCATATCCAAATGGAAAGCTAGAATGGTGGTTAAAGACTTTGAACAAGTATATGGAATAGAATACACTGGGACCTTTAGTCCAATGGTAAAGCATCAGTCTATTCATACCTTACTGGATATAGCTGCTATAGAAGATCTGAACATTCACCAGATGGATGTCCAGACGACATTCCTACATGGATTTATACAAGAAGATATATTCATCTATCAACCAAAAGGTTACATCCTTTAAGACAAGGAGCATATGGTATGTAAATTGCATAAGGCTTTATATGGTCTTAAGCAAGCTCCCAGGGTTTAGGGTTTAGGGAAGAATTAATCACTTCTTGTTGCAGCACAATTTTACTTCTTGCTCTGTAGATTGCAATGTATATCTCAGGCGGAATGGGTCAAGCTATGTCAATAGCATTATACGTTGATGATTCTTTAATTATCAGCAATTCAAATCAATTATTATAGGAAACCAAATCTCTGCTTTCATCAGAGTTTGAGATGACTGATTTAGACCCAGTCCATTACTTTCTTGGTATGGAAATCAGCAGAGATCATGCAGGCAAAAGGATAACTATTAAGCCAAGAATCCTACTTGAGTAATGTACTTCGCAGATATGGCATGGAGGATTGCAAGCCCATAGACACACCTATGGATCCAGGAGCTAAGCTATCCAAAGACATGTGCCCCAAAACTCAAGCAGATCAGCAAGAAATGTGCAGGTATCCTTATCAGTCTGTCATAGGATCTATTATGTATTCTATGATATGCACACGACCTGATCTAGCATATGCAGTAAGCACATTGTCTCAATACATGTCCAATCCAGGCCTACAGCACTAGAAAGCTCTGCAAAGAATACTGAGGTACATTCAAGCTACAAAGCACTATGCGTTGAGCTATAATGGCAATATAGAAGCTGCACTCACATTGATCACTTATTCAGATTCAAATTCGACAGGAGATGTGGATACCAGAAAATCCACATCAAACTACATTTGTTTCCTTGCGGGAGGACCCATCTCATGGAACAACAAAAATCAAAAATGCATTTCTCTGTCCTCCACAAAATCCGAATATGTTGCAACTACATCATCAGTGAAGGAGATAATCTGGCTAAGGAGGTTGCTACAGGATCTGCAATTCCCACAGATTAGTCCAACAATACTCCAGTGCGACAATCAGAGCTGCATAGCCCTATCTCTGAACCCATGGACTCATAATAGAACTAAGCATATAGAAGTTCAATTCCATTTTCTTAGAGAGAAAGTTCAGAGCAAAGATGTTGTACTAAGTTACTGTCATACAGACAGTATGTTGGCTGATATTTTGACAAAGCCATTGTCTAGAGATAAACATTCTACGTTAGTAGGTATGTTAAATCTCGATTACAGATTAGATTCAAAGTAGTTAGCTTAAGAGAGAGTGTTGGAAATTAATCTAACTCCTACTCATCCCAACAATCCTCCTTCGTTCTCTAAATTTACTCTCTCAAATGTAACCTGCAGAAAATTGAACTATCGCCACAATATGGACTTTTACTTGCATTTTTGCACAACCGAAAAATGTGAAAAACTCGACATTGTGTTTTTACACTAAGTTTTCTTACAGACGACACTGCAGTTTTATACGGGTTTCTACACAGGCGGAAAACCCGACACTACAGTTTTACACAAGTTTTTACACAAGCGAAAATTGCGACACTTGCCTTACAAAAGGTCGAAGGTGTCCTACAGGTAAAGACAGTGTCCTAGAAATTCCAAAGGTGTCTTCCAAATACCGAAGGTGTCTTACATATCCCGAAGGCTGCCCTCAAGTAAAGGCAAAGGCTAAAAGGCCAAAGGGTGTCGCATTTTCAGTCTGCCCAAAAAATACACAGATTTTCGCTATCAAACTAGAAAGCCTTCACGCTCCATCAACGAACTAATCAGTTTTACAACTGTTATCAATCTTGTAATTTGAAAGTTAAGCTAGTACAATATTCTTCAGCTGATATGTATATATACATGTAATTGAGCGAGGTCATAAGGATGAGAAGATTATGATACGTAAGATCATATAGCGGAGAATGTCTTTTATCAGTAGCTGACTCCTCAAAGTTGGTGATCATAGAGAGAGAGAGAGAGAGAGAGAGAGAGAGAGAGAGAGAGAGAGAGAGAGAGAGAGAGAGAGAGAGAGAGAGAGAGAGAGAGAGAGAGAGAGAGAGAGAGAGAGAGAGAGAGAGAGAGAGAGAGAGAGAGAGAGAGAGAGAGAGAGAGAGAGAGAGAGAGAAACTATTTTAGAACCTTAGCAATTGTCTTGAATCTACTAGTAGGATCATGTGCTTATCAGCACAATTGTGTTGTGGTCTGATTGTTGTTTCTACAACCTTTCATTATACAGATTCGCTCTTGTTCTACTTCATTGCATTCTTGTTGAATGATAACTCTCACTCCTTTTACACAAACACCATTATCAGATAATTGTATGACACGGTCTACGATGCCTATATTGATTTTACATTCTCTTAATATCAAGTTATCAGTATTAGAGGATTGCATGGCTGTTTCAGATGCCTAATTATTTTTGCAATATTTCTTTCACGGCAGTCTATGACTTCTACACTGATAGTCTGATTTCCACACAAAGAACTACTCGTAACTCCATTCTCCAAGTAATCCACGATCCTGCTGGTTATAGCAATTTGTTTTTCCTTCCAATAGAAGTGGTATTAGTGCTGATATCTATTTCTGCCCATAGAGTGATTTCAGTGTCTACTTCCACAGGATTGGTATCAGAGCCACACCTCAACATTTTCCACTATTGAACTTGTCTGTCAACAAAACTTCAATTTCAAAATTTGCCGACCATACCATGAAATTGCCCACAGTCTGAAACTTTTCCATACACCCTCTACGAATTTCATCATTTACAAAAAAATTCAAAAAATTAGAAAATCAATATTTTAACAGTAAAAATTCTTTATCAGAATTTGCGAGTACTACATTCTGATTACTCAGCCTATTTGTGAGTTCTACTCCTATTTGCGAGTTCTGTTACTCCAGACCAGTGCTGCCAGAATTAGCCCTTTCAATTGAGGGTGATTCACAAATGAGAGCATCAAAGGCGACCACCACAGAGATTGTATCATCATCAACCCAACAACAAGGGAGCTCGGTGAGGATGTCCTCTCCATCATCCGAGTATAAGCCACTTTCCAATGCAGAAAGGAGTTGAGAAACTGAAGAAGAAGAAGAAATAGAAATTGTTGCTGAGCAAGAGCAGATTCAAGAAGATATCCAACAAGAGCCAGCAAAAGAAGATGAACAAATTCCTAATATTCAGCAGGAAAGTAAAGTGATGTCGAGACACCAATCCTTGACGAAGATTTGTACTTGAAGATTTTTGGTACGTTGTTGTCAGACACACAGGTAGCCATTCAACATTTTGTCAGCCTAGAGAAAGTCTCGAGAAAGCTCGGGACTTTCTATGATTCCATTTGCGCAGACCTAACCCAAAGGAATAAAGAGCTGGAAGAGATTAAGGTTGAGCTGAAATTAAAAAGCAAAGAGCTTGAAGCAGCTCAAGTGGAGCTGATAAAGAAAGATACATCCCTTGAAGAAGCAAAAGGTAGGCAGGATGCTACACTGGAGGCACTTGAGACAATTCAAGAGCAGTCTAATGCTTTTGAAAATGAAAATATATTGCTCAACCAGTAGATCTAGGCCCTGCGGGCTTCTTTGCAGGAGGAAAGACATGCATGAGCCACCTTGCGGAGTAGTAACAAGGAGCTGAGCGACAAACTCAGCGATGCAGTTGCTGACAAGGAGAGTGCCGAAGGAAATCAAAAGAGCTCCAGGACTCTACAATTCCAGTTGTAGAATCTGCAGACATACCGAGGAAAGACAACCAGATTTATAAGAAACAGGCCAAAGAGGCAATTCTATGATGAATAAGTGCCAAAGTAACATTGGGAGCCTGTGTATCTCATGGGAGATACAGGATCGACCCAACAGCTTGAAGGACGTACAAGAAAGAATTATCCAAACCTTCCAGCTGCAATATTTGCAATCTCAAATGGCTGCATACGAGAAATTGAAAGAAGAACTGGAAGAGACTAAGTTTCAATCAAACCAAATACAAAATTTTGAAGACGAAGAACTTGTTCAACGCCAGGACCAGTCTACACAGATGGATGAGCCAGCCAAAAATACATCAGAGAAGACCATCCAGACGGATATTGTTTTTAAGCAAATCCAGAAAGATCAAGAGGTACAGATTTACTCTGAGGATGTTGTGAAGCCGAAATCATTTAGTGACAAATAGTTGTTGCAGAACAACCAACAATTCTAGCCATCATTCCACAACAGGCTGAAGCATCACATAGTGGAACTGCCGAGAGGAAAAGCAAGGTAGTGTATTCTTAGCTAAGGACTGAATTTCAGACATTACAGCAGGAACTGACCGTTTTTCTTCCACCTTTTTATAGTCCAGAACTCCAGTGGAGAATGGATTACTTTCCTTTACCAAAACTTTTTGGTTATACTAAAGAACAATGGAAAAGCCCTTGGACTTTCTCTAATCTAAACACTTTTTGGGCCAAGCTAACAGTGCACCAAAAAAGTATCCTTGCTCTTGCCATAATTCAAAATAAGTTCAATGTGCAAACTAACTATATCCATGTTGTTATAGGATCTTTGTATATATATCCTAGAGTATCTAAAAACATTTGAGAATAATATTTTTCCTACTCTGGATGAGTATCAAAATAAGCTAGACTCAATCAACATTTTTGATGTTAAAGAAGTTGCTCCTAGCCCTAATCCAATTCCTTCTAAATTCTCCAGTCGAATGTTGTCCCCCGTAGATTGGGAAGCTAACTATTCTCATTATTTGGAGAAAGTTAAAGCAAATAATATACTTCACTCCACTAATTCAATAACCAGACCATACCATACTTACAATTATGTCAATATTGATTCTCTCATTTCCTATGCACTTCTGTCCATCCAACAATTGTGCATTAAAGAGAAATTTCTAGAATATACATATGCAGTCCCTTCTGCTGAGATGTCTGAAATCCTGTCAGAGGATAGTTGGTACACTCATTTTGTATATAATACATTGATCGACAACCCCCTGGCACCATTGGGCAATCACAGGATGGGAGGTTATCCGAATTTATCTTTTCAGAAAGATTACAATCAGAACTACTTCCTTAATGAACAAGTTAATGAAGAAAATGAAGCCCGAGCAAAAGCCAATTTCCATAGAAAGCTATCCAGCATGAAGCAACAAAGGAGAATGTAAGAAATTTGTTTCCGAGCCACTGCACAACTAAGGAAGGGGATATGTGGAGCCTCATGATCCCACATTATCCAAAGTTATTATTTTATATTGTAAATTTTTTTGATTTTTATACATGTAAATGTGCTTTAGTGCCTAAATTTATGTAAAGGCCTATTTGCACCTTGTAAATACATTTTTAGGTTAGAACTCACGACGTTTTGTGCGATGTTCTATAGAGACACAGTAGCGGATCTCAACCGACATTGAGGCCGATGATCGTTCCTATAAGGTCGACACTTCGTGTCATTGTACAAATGCACAAATTTGAGTATCAATAGAGAGAGAAGAGAGCCAGTTTCTATAAGCTTGAGCGTTCTTTCCCTCTGCCATCTCTTACAACATTACTTCTTATCAATTGAGCAAATATACTCTGAATGATCTGTAACTGTTTGTGATACTTCTCTGTCTGCATCACACATACTTTTCATTTCTTACTGAATTTCAGTTATGCTAACATGGATTTTCAGGCGTCACTAGCGAGCGACAATTCTAACTAATATGTGCAGGGAATTAGCCGAAGCTGTTAAGCATACCCATAAGAAAAACTTCTTTCAATTCTGAATGAGCTATGTATTTAGATAATGAACTTGTTTGATGCTCTATTCTGTTTCTTTCCTGTGATAAGAACTAATTCATTGTGTTCGATTAAGAGGATTCATTAGCCAATTCAATTATGTTTAATGAATATATTTGCTAGTTGTTGTCTGATCTGATTGCTTGCTGTTATCTGAAGAGTCTGGAAGATAAAGTAACTTTTATAATCATAGACCTTGACCAAATCGTTTCACCATTGGTGTTTCTGGATGCCAATTTACCCAAATATCTTTGGATAACTAGATATGTCGCTGTAGTATTCATTGTGAATATTACACATCACATTCCATTCACTTTCTTACATACACTTATCACACAAAGAAGAGATTATTCTCTCTCTTGGGAAATGATCAAACCTTTTATACTACTTAATTCATTGATTTTGTGAAAATCTATAACGACTAGGTCACCACAGTAGAATGTATCAATGACAATATCACCGAACATATGGCCATCAAATTGCTCCTCGTTGGACTCCCTAAAAGTATCCGCTGCGAATTGAAACCAGTTGATCTTTATAATCAACTTAAGGATGTAATGATTGATGCCATTCATGAAGAAGATGAGAGATCCAATGATGACTTTGATAACCATGAAAAGAAAGCCAAGCATCCCAAACATCTTCATAATCCAAAACCTAAGAATACCGCCCAATCTTTCGACATTCTATATCAAATGAAAATCTAGCAAAAAGCTCAACAAACCCACATGGAAAACTCACTGCTGATTTCCAGAATGCTATGAAAAATATTGCTAGCAAGTCATTTCCAACAAGAGAAAATATCTGGTGTTCTATCTATTTGTAGAATCACACTACTAATGAGTGCCCCCAACTGAAAACCCATTTTCCAGTAGCACCCAGACCCATGTATCGACAACACCACCCTTATAATCCACAACAATCCATGTCGCGACCAGGAGTGTATCTGTAGGAAAGGTTCTACAAAACTGTTCCTTAGAAGAACGCGATTAGAGGTTGAATAAATCACACCAATATCAGCGTTTTTAATCATGCCTGAATATAATATATGTACTAATAGAGCAGTTCTATTATGATTAAATTATGCATGCAAAAATTTGAGTGCGAAAATTGGAAATATATGCGAATGTGATAGACAATTAGATAATCAGATAAACGACTGAAACTTTGATCAGAAAATAAATTTTTATAATTCTGAGTCTAAATCAATATACAGTTTTCTTGCTGCCTTGTGGTATCTCTTTTATGAAGAGTACGTAAGAGCGCAAGTGCATAAGTAAATAAGTCAGTCTGAGTCTAAGTCTAAGCTTGAATATGAGAGTATGTTATTTTTATAAGTGCACATGTATTTATATTGTTATAGGATAAGTCCTTTGGCCTTTTTTCTTCTGCAAAGAATCCAATCGTCTTGACGATTGATATTCAACAACGTTATGTTCGCAAATATTTCGCGACAGTATGTCTCTTCGTTTCAGCTTTGTGTTTCGCGAATTGTTCATGACACTTGTCTCTTCGCGACATTTTCGTCATTCACAAATCGTTCACAACAGATGACAATTCTTGAGCTTGAAGGAAGGTAGAATATTTCGTGAACTGTTCCAGATAGTTTCGCGACAGGTGAGCTTGAAGAACAGTCTAGAAGATTTTGCGAATTGTTCGCAACAATTTTACCACATCTGAGGCTTGAACAAGAAACAAAAAGTTTTTGTGACAAGATTCTGTTTGCGAATCTTTCGAGCTTCAACAAGAAAGCCATGAGCTTTCACAAGACACTGTTTTGCGAATTTTTCACGAAGCTTTTCGAGTTGGTCATGAATAGAAAAAATTTTGAGTTCGCGTTCGTTTCTTTCTCATCCTTTGTTAAGTAAACTGTGATTTGCTGGTAGAATCAAGATCTGTCTGATCAGTTGTTCTACGGCTCCCTCTCAAACTGGCAGTTGGATTAACTTCAATCTTCTTCACTACTTCTTGAACAAGGCTTTACTTAGTGGCTTTGTAAAGATATCAGCTGTCATTTCCTCTGTAGGTATGAAGGCTGTCTTCAGTATCTTCTTCTCGACTAAGTCCCGAATAACATGATACTTGATAGCTATATGCTTCATTTTCGAGTGAAATACAGGATCTTTTGTAAGATAGATTGTTGAAGTGTTATCCATTAACAAGACATAAGGTTCAAAAATAGATTTATCAAATCCTTCTAACATCTGTTTGATCCAAATTAGCTCATTTGCCATCTTAGTTGCTGCTACATATTCGGCCTCACAAGAAGATTGAGCTACTGTTGTTTGCTTCTTGCTTATCCAGAGTATGGCTACGCCAGATGCTAGTGTACAGCCTCCTGAAATGCCTTTGCTATCATCCTTCATGGATGCCCAACTTGCGTCACTGTAAGATTCGATGTGAAATCCAGCTTCCTTCTAATAACACAGTCCATAGTCTTTCGTTTCCTGGAGATATTGCACTACTCTCTTTGCTAAATTCCAATGTAACGATTCTGGGTTCTGATTAAATTGACTCAGCCTGTATACTGCAAATTCTATATCAGGTCTGGTGTTGTTTGCAATATATAATAATGATCCAATCAGCTTGCGATAGGGTGTCTTGGCCATTCGCTTCTCTTCTTCGAGAGTCTGCTGACAATCTGCCTTGTTCACTATTGTTCCAGGTATCATGGGAGTATGCATGCCTTTGCATTCGAGCATGTTGAAATCTTCAATTATATTCAGAGTATACTTTTGTTGGTGAAGATATAACTTACCACCTTCAAAGTCTCTTTCGATCTGCAAACCTAGATAGATTCTTGCTTCTCCTAGGTCAGCGATCTCAAATATTTCATAAATGTTTCTTTTGACATCTAAAATTAACTCATCTTTTCTTAGAGTATCGTCAACATAAAAACTAGCATAATAATTTCATTTTTGACATGTTTGATATAGACATTCGATTCAGCAAATAAAGGTTTGAAGCCTAAATAACGTAGTGCTTCGTCCTTCTTTCTATACCATTGTCTTGTTGCTTGTTTCAGACCATAGATATTTTTATTCATGTGATATCCGTATTCTGGATATTCTTGGCTTACAAAGCCAAGTGGTTGATCCATGAATAAGTCCTCCTCTAATTTCGCATGCAAAAAAACAATTTTCTCATCCACTATATGGATTCTGAGATCATGAGCTACTGCATAAGCGAATTGATGTGTGTTTGACTATTGGTGAGAATGTATCAATGTAGTCAATCCCATATTTATGTGAAAAACCTTTCGCCACCAGCCTTGCTTTGTACCTGATGTTTTCTCCATCAGGACCTGTTTTGATCTTGTAGATCCACTTGTATTTGACTGGTTTTCTTCCATCAAGTACAGGTGCAAGTGTCCGTACATTGTTCTTATACATGGATGACATTTCGTCCTCCATTGCTTAAATCCAACGATCTTTATTTGGTCCGTCAATAGCTTTTTCGAATGCCTGAGGTTCGTTAGTGAAGCCACAAGATTCATCATGACCAAATCTTATTGGTGGTTTGCGCTGCCTTTCAGATCTTCTCATAGTTTGTATAGGTCTCAAATTTAAAGACACATCTTCAAGTTCAACCTATTCTGCTTGAATTCAATCTGGTATTTTGAGTCTTTCAAGTTCTCGAAATTGAACTCTCTTTGAATCACTATTGTGTCCGGATGGTAATTCTTCTTTATCATCTGCTTGCTTTACTTCTGTAGGTGGTAACTCATAATAAATTTTGAGAATTTCATAGGCGACTAAGTCACTGTCTGCTATGTACTTTGACTCATTGAATTATACATCTCGTAGAACTTTTACTTTTTCACTTTCGGGTATGTAAACTCGATAATATGAAGAAGCAGCTCAAATCCTACCAGAAAGCCTTGTTCTGCCTTTTTATCAAGTTTCTTCCTCAATTTGTCTAGTATGTGCATATAAACTGCACATCCAAATGTCCGAACATGAGCCAAATTTGGCTTTGACTTCCACCATACTTCATGAGGAGTTATATCTGGGCATTCTTGATTTCCGAATTTGATTCTGAATATAGTTTGATGTAGCTACTGCTTCCACCCATAACTTTTTTGGTGCTTTTGAATGAGCCATCATACACCTTGCAGCTTCCATAAGTGTACGATTTCTTCGTTCAGCTATTCCATTGTGCTGAGGTGTGTATGATGCTATTTTTGTATGCATAATACCTCGATCAATACAAAAAGCTTAGAATTTGTTGGAAATGTACTCACCTCCACGATCTGTGCGAATTTGCTTCAACTTGCTACATGTCTACTTCTCAGCCCAATTCGTATACTCAACGAATTTCTCGAAAGCTTTTGATTTTGTACGAATAAAGTATACTACAGCGAACTTGCTAAAGTCATCGATAAACGTAATGAAGTATTTTGCATCACCCAATGACAACACTCCAAATGGTCCACAAATATCTGAATGCACAATTTCCAGTACCTTGGTTGCTTTATAAACATCTTTACTGAAAGGTGTTCGAGACATTTTGCCTTTAAGACAGGATTCGCAAGTAGTTCGAATATCTCGAGTTTGATTTTGACTCCTTCTATTTTTTGACTTTTGTTGGCTTGGTACAGGGCTTCCATGTTCATGTGACATAGCCTCTTGTGCCACATAATATCTGTTGATTCCTGAGTTCGATTAGCTTGTTCAACTCTAGTTCGGATGCTCAAGTGATACAAATTACCATTTCTATTGCCTTTGGCAACCAGATTATCAGAATCTTCATCGAACAATCTACAAGAGTTTCTTGTGAAAGTTACTGACATTCTTGTGTCAACTATCTTAGCTACGGATAGAAGATCCTTATCAAGAGTAGGAACATAGAGAACTTCCTCCAGTTTCTTTTCACCCTGATTCGTGTCTAGCCATAGTACACCAGTTCCATCAACTATATGTTTAGAACCGTCTCCAAGTATAATAAATATTGAATAATTCGTCTTCTTATACTCAGATAATATTTGTTTCGCGAAAACAAAATGTGAGGTGGCTCCCAAATCAAGAACTACTTATCGAATTTGCGAATTTGATGAACAACATAAATCTTCAGAAACATATGTTGCGGAGTTTCTTGTTGTTCTCTCTTCCGTTGCTCTAGAACATTCTGGTTTGTCTTCGATGAAATCAGAATCTGAAGGTTAGCTTCGATTCTGCTTCTTTTTGTTTCTGGGATTTTGATAACAGTCTACTGCTGCATGACCTCGTTTATGACAATGAATGCATTCAATCTTTGGATTTAGCTAACATTTGTGTTCTGTATGACCTAATTTTCTACATCTGTTGCAGATCTTCTTTTCACCAGAATTTTTCTGCTGCTTTCCAGATTGTCGATCATTTGTCTTTGATTCGTCTGAACGATTTTCATTCTTCTTAAACGACTCTCTCTTAGACTTAGACTTCTTAGAAGATTTATTCTTCTAAGTGAAAAGAGCTTTTTCGGAATCACCATTGTCATCATAGTGTTCACGTGCTTTTACTTCCTCTTTGACTCCATCTATCCCTTTCGCCAGTAAAGTTCGAGTTGTGTGGAATGACCTGGGTAGGATGCGAAGAAAATAGCTAAGCTGCTTTTCCTTTGAGATTGCATTTTCAGTGCCGAAATTCTGCAAAGAAATAAACAAATCATTTATCTTTCGCACGAATGTGATCAGGTCTTTGCCATCCCATTGTAGGTAAGTCAATTGGTCCTCCAAGAACATGACTTGATTTCGAGATCAAGTCTCATTCTTGGTTCGTAGTTCTTCTCACAATTCTTTCTCATTTGAAGTCGATAAAAGATCTAGCATTATGTTGTCATGCACTGAAGATGCAATAATTGCTATAGCTTCCATCCATTCATGACGTTCCTTGCCAGGAGCATTGGCTTGTCTTCTGATAGTTCTACCCATTGCCATAGACCTTTGCCCTTTAGTACAAGTGAAGTTTTTAACTTCCAGACTAAATAGTTCGAACCTTCTACATCCAAGATCGTATTGATCGTAGATTGAATGCTGCTGATTGAAGACATCTTCCAGTCTTTTGATTTGGCTCTTGATGGATATAAGGCTATCCGATTTCACTGTATATCACTATATTAGCTCAGATACCACTGTAAGAGGTTGAATAAATCACACCAATATTAGCGTTTTTAATTATGTCTAGATCTAATCTATATACTAATAGAGCAGTTCTATTATGATTAAATTATGCGTGCAGAAATTTGAGTGTAGAAATTGAAAAATATGCGCGAATGTGATAGACAATTAGATAATCTGATAAACAACTAAAACTTTGATTAGAAAACGAATTTTTATAGTTATGAGTCTAAATCGATATATATTTGTCTTGCTGCTTGTGGTATCTCTTTTATGAAGAGTACGTAAGTGCGCAAGTGCATAAATAAACAAGTCAATTTGAGTCTAAGTTTGAGCTTGAATCTGAGAGTATGTTATTACTATAAGTGCACAAGTATTTATATTGTTACAGGATAAGTCCTTTGGCCTTTTTCCTTCTGTAACAGAATCCAATCATTTTGACGGTCGATATTCAACAACAATCTAGTTTCTCAGAGTCGAATAAATTCTGTTCGCAAATATTTCGCGACAGTCAGTCTCTTCGTTTCAGCTTTGCGTAACCATTTATCAAATCGATGATGAGATCCTCCATGATGTGCCACCAATTCCTCATCCGCACACTTCACGCCCTCGGAAGACACAACATTGTGGCAATACCATGAAGGAGAAAATAAAGAAACCAATTCTAATCCAATCTCTTGGAGATCTTACCACTGCTCGAGAAGTTCATAAGATTTCTTTAGCTCGTAGGCCTATCCCAGGACCTCCCAAATCTCCATCAAGGCAGTTAAAGAGAAAAGCTCTCCTCGAATCACCCGCACATGATGTGCATGCATACTTTAAAGATTACACGATCGAGGATGTGACTATATAGTTACCACAAGCTCAACGCGAGCCAAACGGTAATTCCCCCTATGAAGGTCTTGCACGCACCATCACCAACTCCTTGAGTGAGCCCAATGAGGATAAAAAATACATTGTTCACGTCGGGGCTCATATCAATCGAGAGCAACGCAGAAAGCTTGAAAAACTTATGCAAAAGTATCGACATGTCTTTGCCTAGTTCTATAAGGGCATGCAAGGAGTTTCACCCCAAGTAGCCGTGCATCGTATTCCCCTTAAACCGGGAGCGAGACCAGCTACTAACCGTCCATATTGATGCAATCCGATCTACAAGGCCAAAATTAAAGAAGAATTACAACTCTTGCTAGATGCAGGATTCATCTATGAAATTGAACATATTGAGTGGATTTCTCCAATCGTAATCGTTCCTAAGAAAAATGAAAAACTTCACATCTGGATCGACTTTAAGAAGCTTAATGCCATCACAGAACGTGATCATTTTTCATTATCTTTCGGAGAATCCATCCTAGGGAATCTCGCAGGAGATGAGGCCTACTCATTCTTAGATGGCTTTAGTGGCTACAACATTATCTAAATTGCTGAAGAAGATCAGCATAAAACCGCCTTTGCCATAGAATGGAGAACCTTCTGTTGGAAAGTCATGCCTTTCGGCCTCTGTAATACTCCTAGCACATTCCAACGTATTATGCAAACTACATTTTCTCAGCAGATGGAAGATGCCCTAGAGATTTACTTGGACGATTTAGGAGCACATTTAGAAGA
Source organism: Diphasiastrum complanatum (assembly GCA_029204225.1). Lineage (NCBI taxonomy): Eukaryota > Viridiplantae > Streptophyta > Lycopodiopsida > Lycopodiales > Lycopodiaceae > Diphasiastrum > Diphasiastrum complanatum. The sequence continues at coordinate 15,803 of MU833138.1, forward strand.
AACACGTCATATGTCTGTACTTGAACTTTTTTTTTATCCAATGTCAATGCTTCGAAATCTTCTTGAACCCTAAAAAATGCCAGATTTGGATAACACGTGACATTGTATTAAGACATATCATTTCAAAAAATAGTATCGCAACTGACCCTGAAAAGGTCATGATCATTCAAAATCTGCCAAAACCGTGCACTATTCGCGAAGTTTATTCATTCCTAGGCCACGCCACTTATTATCGTTGTTTATTCTCGCTTTTGCTAATAAAGCACGATTAATCTATAAGGTGGTTGTTATCCCCAAGTGGACTGATGAACAAAGAGTCATGTTCAATCAGTTGAAAAAAGCCCTCATAAATGCACCCATCCTCTGGGCTCTTGATTACACCAAGAAATTCCATGTGCATACCGATGCATCCAAGTATGCCATCGGAGCAGTGCTCACCCAACCGAAAGAATTCAAAAAGGATTATCCAATCCGATTTCTCAGTAGACAATTGATTACACCACTATTGAGCGTGAAGCTTTGGCAAGGGTTTATGCGGTTCAGAAGTTTCGTCATTATCTCTAGAAATTTTTTTTTGCTTTCTTCACTGATCATCAAGCACTTCTCTACCTTATTAAAAAAACTTGCACAACTGGTCAAATTACTCGATGGATCTTATTATTACAAGAATTCGAGTTTCAGATTGTTGTTTGAAAGGGCATTCAACATTTTCTAGTAGATCATTTCTCCCGAATCCTTAATCTACCAAATCCGGACCAAGGCATCAATGATGATTTACCCAATGCCATTTTATTTCAAGTTGACGATACGCCCATTTGGGCAAAGGATATTACTGAATCTTTGACTTCATGGCAGATGGATCCATCCTCATTTAAACTTGAACAATGTGCATTGATCCTCAAAACAACACCTTATACGTTGTAGGCAGGACAACTTTACAAGCAAGGATTAGATGGAATTATCCGACGATGTCTTACTAAAGGTGAAATGAAGGTGTTGGAGCTGGTCATTTCTCTTCCGAAATGACCGCCAAAAAAATCCTCTTAGCAAAATTCTGGTGGCCAACTCTCTTCAAGGATACCCACACCTACGTAAAGGCCTGTTATAAGAACCCTAAAGGATTGCCCCTAAGATGAGGATAGGAGAACACCATAAGAGAGACTATGGAGCCAAACCACCCAACCAATCCTAGATCAAACCTAGATCTAGCCCCCAAGCCATGCCATGTGAAGCAAGAGGAGAAGAGGAAACTGGTAACCTAAATCCAATATGTCAACGGGAGAATCCCTACCTCATTATATAGAGAGTGGAGTCATGTGCATGAAACCATGCAACCCCCATGCAGGTCAACTATAAATAGATCACACCTCTTCATGCAGTCCTCCTGCCTATATCTGTCACACAGACATGCAATACTCCATATGTCTCAATTAGAGTGTCTGGGTCCTCTCAAGGTAATTAGTCACAAACAGGCCTTGACATGAAATTGAATCATGGCGTGACCAATATGCTCGAACACTGGAGGGCCGCTCTACCATATTAGGACTATTCCATGTCCTTAATCGAATATGGCCATAACATTCTTCTCTCCTTAAACTGCTTCTATCCTTAGAAGCTCCTCAAAACAGGAAAGAATGACAAAACAATTCCTTTAACTTTCAATATTAATCGAGAAACACCATTATCCTTAGTCTGACTTTTATATCAAACAAGTACTCAGAGATAAACCTATTTTCAATCGTTAATCTCTGGTCTGGAGTACAAACTCTAGTTTGAAAAGTACACTAAGTGATATATTTTCTCAACAAGGTTACACTCAACACAAGTTAGTAACATCACCTTCATGTAAAACACTTACATGAACCACTGAGTGAAATATTCCCTAACTTAGAAGATTAGAGCTAAAGAAAAAATGATAATTACAGTCTGAAATTATCCACAAACTCTAGCAAACAAGTACAACTATCCTTAGAATTCAATTCTAAGATATGATAATTCATTCAATTGGAATCTCTAGGAGAATCATTAAGATATAGAATGATTAAAACTCAACTCCGAGTATCCCAGATACTCTTTTGAGTTAAATGCTCTTAATTCTAACACCAAATGCCAAAAATAGCATTCATTCATCTTAATAGACTTGTTTGTCTCCTATGATAACTGGAGATCCAATCAAATGAAAAACTATACTTAAGCATCTACAGACCATAAACTGTAGCAGAATAACATCCACTAAATAAATTAAATTCTCCACAAAGAAAATACTTATTTTGTGAGAATGTCTATGAGATCCATAGGTTCTCAATACTATTGGAGTAGAGAGATCCAAAACACTGATATGAATTCCTACTCAAATAATAGATCAAAAAGTAATCATCACACTCAAGAATCATCACCATTCCTTTGAATCCTCTGACAAAAATTAAGTATCTATTTATGATCCTTCAATCATAAATATTTAGATTCATATGATTCGTCAATCATAATTTTCTGGAATCCAAAACCATAATCATTTATAGGATATCGGAATATATGTCCAACATAACTCAAGAAAAGTAAGAATCATTCCAAAATCTTTTCACTAAGATAATATTGGATTTAGGAATATTTTTTAAATAGGATTCTTTAACTAAAATGCAATATTCAAGTTCTATAATCACTGGTAATTAAAGATTGAACGCACACCAAAATGACAATCATCTTCAACTACAAAAACTTTAGATTACAATCTAGAATCAAATCTAGATACCCAAAGTCCTGCTGAATATCAATTCAGATATTATTCTTGGATTCATTATGATTCGTTATCCAATTGAGCACTCTGGGGTATAAGATAGGTCGTCCACTTCCTAAGATCTACTCATGGATGTAGTATAGTGGTAGATAGGTCGTCCACTTCCTAAGATCTACATAAAAGCTTACGAATGAAAAAGAAAAAGGAGAGAGCACCAAGGCTTCCCAACAGGTGCTCAAAAGCTGTTGGTTTTTTTCTTGAAGATGGTGGACATCATATTCAGCCATGGTTTATTGATCATTTCCAGCCTATGTTACATCGTGAGCATCCTATTATGCATCGAGAACGGCCTGTGGAAGGTTTTTGGACAACAAGGTCCACATTTGAAACACCTTGGATAGCAAAGTGTTGGTGATTTTGTGGCTGTTGGACAACCTGCTATAGCCTCTTGTTGGATGTCTGAGTCTTTGCAGGATAGCAAAGCATCTTTTTACCTTGGAGGAAACACACATGCCTCACCAAAGTCAGTACCTTATGCTGATTTTCCTGTTTTGATGCTTACTTCTTATGATGACGGTGTTGCCTTACCTAGTGTTGGTGAGCAGATCATTGATAGTAAGATTCAGGAGGATGTGATGGTAAAAGAGTATCATACTCTTCTTTATGTTTCTCGTGGTAAGAAGACTTATGAATCATGTGGAAACTATTGATGGATTGCAAATCCATATTTCGACTTGTGGCTGGTTTTTTGGTTACCTACTTTGGATGGAGCATGCTTGTCTTCACTCTTCGACTTGATGCTACCGCACTTCGTATTCTACATCTCTTCTACATCGGGCATGATTGGGGCTGAGATTTCGGCTACTTTGACTACTTTGAGTTAGAGTTTTTTTTTTTTTTTTTTTTTTGGCTATATGAAGTTTTGGGCAGCAAGCAACATTTTGCATTTTGTTGCAATTTTTCCATTCTACTTCATGTCATGTTATGTTTTTCACATTATCATTCAAGGAGGGTATTAGAAATAATAAATGATAATGTTAGTTTCTCATAGGTTACTTTGACCCAAAAGGTCAAGACTTGTGTAACCATGGGTTAAGTTTATTATTTAGACCATGTTAAGTTAGTTTTATCTAAGTTGGACCCAATTTTGGTCTAGTAATAACTCGTGGGTCCAAGTAAAGTCTCATTATGTTAAGGGGCCCTATCTTGACTTTTGGGGGTGCCCTATTCATTGTTAGATTTCCAATCTTACTGAATTAATGTCTATCAGACATGCATGACCTGATTTGATCCATTTGTACACCCAAATCTTTCCATTTATTTCATCACAACATTCGGACATAGTATGGATCTACTCGTAATTGGTGAGGGCTCGTAACATAACTCCTTATTGAATTTGGAGCTTTTTCAAAGTGCCATTCTGATTGCTCACCCATTCTGGTTGCTCACCCAATGCAGGTAGCTTATCCAACTCTTTTTCTGCTTCAATCTCTGAAGTTCGAAACTTGATTATCCAGCCACCCCTTGAGGACTCGTGTGGATGTTGTAAAATTTTTTGAGTCTGCTCCTCGATGGTGACCGGTTTCTGGAATAAGGCCTTGCCTTTGATGTCGATTGCCCCGCTTCTGTAGCTTGCACTTCCGTGACTTCTTCTTCAACATCGTCCCCCTCATTCATGCCAGTATCCACTTGACCTTGATCTTGCTGTTGAGACGAGAACTGAGGCATCAATGGTACTTGAATCTGGGGGTTTGAATTTAGAACTGTTGGAAATTAAGCCCATAGTTGCCTCCTTGGTGAATGACTAATTTCTATTTCATGATTCTTCCTGCACGTTTATTGATCTTTGATCTAGGGTCTGGTGAAACCTATTTTGGATTTAAAGTCTGCTCATTTGATACTTGCAGGAATCACAAACTTAGACAACCACTTTATTTGAAGAACGTATACAATGGGCTTCCGACTGATCTCCAGCAAAGGGTAACCAATCACGTCATAATTATAAAGTTCAGATGTTAAGTTCAATAATTTGTAGTCATTGAAGTCTTGGCCATCTTCAAGGACTTCCACGAAATTAGCATTTAGAACAATTCTGTAGAAATACATTACTTTCGTGATAGTTTGCAAAATACTCTAAGTGTCGTGACAGTTTGCAGAAATGAACTATGTTTTCAACGACTTTGGCTTTTTTGCATTTCCCCGAAATGCGACACTTGCATAGTTCAAAAGTTTAACGGTTTTTAACACCTTTGGCTTTTTCGGATTTTTCCCAAAAAGTGCGAAGAGAGAGAAAATTCTCGAAGGTCATCTATTTTCATAAGTTAAACTATTCTTCTCTCTCGAAGAGAGAGAAATTGCTAAAGGTCATCTATTTTGAACGAGGAACGTTCCCATTCACTTCCTGGAATTTGCGAAGTGAGAGAAAACCACTTCACGTAAAATGCTACGCCATCGAAACATTTGGATCGAAAGCCAACGTGGGAAGGCAATCATCCCATCGTGGTAATATGGTGGATGCCAGCACGGTCAGGTCATTTGCAAATAGCACAGATTGCCTAATAGTTGGATCTGGCAAATTTCTATATCAGCAGCATAAAACTGAAGCGCACAGTGAAAATCTACTGAGATTTTTCAATTTTACTTTTGGTATATGATAGCCCAATTTGGGTTGTGGATGCTGACTTGTCCCACTGGAATCCCCAAATCTTTCCATTTGTTTCGTTTTGGCATTGGCACATAGTAAGAGGATCTACCCGCAATTGGCAATGGCTTGCGACATAACTCACGATGGAATCTGGAGCTTTTTCAAAAATTGTCTTTCGCCAAGTTGGTTGCTCTCCCAATGCATGTATCTTGGCCAATTCTTTGCTGGCTTCGATCTCGAAAGTTTTGAACTTAATTACCCATCCACTCCTTGAGGACTCATGTGGATTTTGCTGCAGAAAAGTTTGAATCTGGTCCTCGATGGTGATCGGCTTTTGAAATAATGACATGGTCCTGGAAGTAGATGGACCTGCTTCCTTGGCCTATGCATCTGGTACTATGTCTTCCATATCACCATCTTTCCCTCGATCCAAGCATGTATCAAATACTCCCTGTTCTTGTGGCTAAGGTGAGAACTGAGGCATAACTAGAACTAGAATATGAGAATTCGACTCTAATACTTGAGCGGCCGCCTTTTCATAATCCGTGATGTGGACTTTGCCTTGGCCAACTCTGTCGATGCCATATGTTTGAAGTTATCAAATCGGGCTTGAAATTCTACCATCACTCGTGCAAAGTTAGTGACTATACGAAGAGCGTCACCAGAATCCACGGGTGTTGCAGTTGTGGCAGCAACAACAACAGGAACAGTAACTGCGGGTGCGGTGCTTGTTTGGCGTTGAGGTCTTGCCAGTAATTCTTCTTTCTCAAAGAGGTCTTCTTCTTCACAACCATCAGATATTGTGGCATCGAACTGCTTCGGTGATTTAACTGCATGAGGACTATAACAAGTACTTGTGAAATGAAAAGTCTAGCACATCTATTGTAAAATAATAAAACAAGAGCTTGGTTCCAATTGACAGTATCAGTTTGAGAGTCATAATGAACTCCCAAATTCTTTACATATCGATCACAGGTATGATTTGTAGTTGAAGATCATCATCCCCTTTTTGAGCTACTGACTTGATAGTCCAAGTAATTGGATCAACTTTGACTGCATGCTCACGATTCTCAAAAGTAAATTTTTTGGTGTCCTAGTTATGAATTACTTGCGCAGCTCATAATCATGGACGTCCCAATAAAACTTGGTATACATTTGGTGCATCAAGTAAGTCCATTACTATAAAAGTAATGACAAACTGCACTCTAGCAATTTTGACAAGTATGTCTTCAACCATTCCCTTAGGATAGCAGACTGTCATTTGATCAGCTAGCTTAATGGCAAAAGTCATAGGCTGCTTATTTGTAAGGCCCCATTTTGCACATAGCTTTGTCGAAATCAAGCTCACTCCTGAACCTCCATCTATCACGGTTGCTTCTTTTCCAAAATGTGTATGTTGTATCGACAGGGTGATGTTTCTTTGCTCACTTTCCCAGACTGCTCTAACATTGTGTACTTCATTTGTTTCTTCAAATCCGGCACAAAACAATGGCTTTTGATGGACTGGTGGTTCAATCTGAGTTTCATACTTCTTTTGCTTTAGGCACCAGCTTAAGAAATTCTCTGAGTGTAATATTCATCTTACTAGATAGAATATTCATGATCATTTTTGTTTGCAGCACTTCAGAGTCTGTCATTTTGAAGGGTTCTTCATGATGGTGTAACTGAGTATTAACATACGTTCGTGGATTATGTCCTTCCGTTTGCGGCTTTAGCTACTTCCAGGGCTTCTTCTTCTTGCAACTATTTAATCCACTGTCTCATATTTTGATATCTCTTCTTTTTTGAGTTGAGATTTGGATACACCCTTGATGTAGTAGGTATATCTATAGTTGGTACAGATTTAGTAGGTACTGGATCAACTAGAACCTCTTTTTGCTTCTGTGCTCTGGTAACAACCATCCCAGGTACACTTGGTTCAATAGACTGAGATGTTGGTCTTTGCTTAATCATAATCATATTAAAGGGAGCAGTAACCGGTGGTGGTTTTGGTCTTGCTGGACAATCCTTGTAACAATGTCCATAACCGTATTCACAACATAATGGAACAAACTTTTATTTGTTCAGACATTCTGCAGCTCCGTGGTTCTCTCCGCATGCAAAACATCCAAGTGGTGCTTTGGCCCATTGTCTAGCTGCTTGTTGTTGTGCGGCAACATAGATAGCATACTATTTTGAAGGACCAATTTCTTGATCATAACTGTGATTCCATTGCTCATTACCACTATAAGGGGGTTCCATTAGGTTCATAGGAGATGCATTTTGTGTTGGTGGAGCTGTCAAAGCAAGTCGTTCACAAAATCTCAGGCCAAAGTTCTGAGTTTGGTTCTTAGGATCAGGTCCCTTATAGGTATTAGGTTCCCGATATTGAAGCTTAGCATACCTTTGCTAGCTAATGTGAGGATTAAACAAGCAAAATGTTATTTCGTGTCCCGTAGAATTGCACAGATGACAAATAGTATTCGTCATTCGTTGTTTCAATGTTGGACATTCATTCATGGTGTGATTTTTTGCACAAATTGAATACCAGACATTTTTCCGACTAGGAAAGGTCTTAGCAAACTTTTCCGTTGCGCTACTACTCTTAGAATGCACCTCTTCCAAAGCTTTCACCTTCTCGTCGAATTGAGACTGCATCTTATCCAACTGCATCTGCTGCTTTTGACCAAGTTTCTCAAACTCATTCATCATCAACTTTGCAGTAGCATTATTATTAGTGGATGCAATAGTGGTTTGCCCTGCTCTATACAGAAGCATTTCAATATTCGGTTCATCATCAGAATCTTCATCCTCCTCTATCGCATCGTCCATAGCATTTTGTAAGGAAAAATAATCTGTATGGCGTTTTAGCTCGCATCTAATCCTCTTAGGTAGACTTTTCAAAAATCACATAATCATAGCTTCATCATTAATTAGATTGGGATCACACTCAGATCTGAAGTGTTTAACCCATTCAATATAGTCTCGTAATCCTTTCTTCTTTCCCATTTTAAGTTTTCTTAAAGTAGAAAAGGACCTTCCATAAATTTCTGGGGTTTAAATCTTGTGATGAGGGCTTGTTTTACAACTTCCCAATCTGCACGTTCTATTTCATCTTGGTTATAAAACCAATCTTGTGTAGCTCCAGTTAAGGCCATCGAAAATAGCTTAAGTTATATTGCGAAAAAACTTTGTCAAATACCTCAAATGATTTTGAATAGATTTTGAGAAATTGGATAGAATCAGATAACCCATTGTACTTTGAAATCTCTAACCGAGGTGACCTTCTAACAATCAATAGTGGAACATCCATTGTGAATCAATTCAATCAGACAATGAGATTGGATCTGGATTTTTCAATCAAATCCTATCTCATATCATATCTGTAAAACTTATATCACTTGACAATAATCAAATTTCTTATCTTATGAAAAAAGATCTTTGATCAAGCGATCAACACTTCTAAATAGGGAAATTTTTATAATCATCAATATAATAGAATGTCTCATAAATTTGACAAAGACTAGCTCTGGTAAATCAAACCTAAAAATAGTACTGACGAGGGCAAAAGTAGACTTGGCGAAGGTTCTTCACTACTAATTTGGATAAAAAATCAATAATATTGTTATTTTCTGACAAATTTGAATACAAATAACTTTCACCGAACTCACAAACAGTAAATTTGACACAGATAAAGCCAGGGTAGAACTTGCGAAGGTTCTTGTAGGAACAATTAATTTTTTCAGCTGGGCGAGGATTAAAATAAATTTTTTGCAAGATCCTAATAAGTTTAATCTTTGCCGAACTCACAAATGATGGCTTATTATATGTAGAATCCTTATAAAAGTAGGCGAAGGTTCAAGAGTACTATTATTTTTGCAAAAAAGAGTCTTTTTGACAAAAAAATATCAATATGACAACTAGCATTGACAAAAACGTTTGCCGGACTCACTGATTATAAAAAATAGTAAGTAGGACTGACACAAACTCTGGAAAAGTTTTTGGTGAAGGTTCTTCTCAGAGAACTTACATTTTTGTGAAAAGGTGTTAAACTTTTCACAAAAGGTTACCAGCAACTAGATGAACAGTCACTTTGGCCTTCTATTTTTAGTATTATTTTTTGTCGACCTGACAATAGATAAATCTGAATCACAACTATGCATAGTGAATCGGACGAAGGTTCTTTTTCTGTATTTTTAGAATTTGGTGGTTTTTTGGTATTTTTTGATGGTTTTGCAAATCTGCTGGGAATTAACCTTTGTCCTTCAATCTGAAGGTTCTGTGAGTGAAACCAAAGCTTCTTACAACTTGGCAAAGGTTTATTGTAAGAGATCAAAAAGTTATCAGGTCTGATGACGATTTTGTCTCATTTTTTTATCAAATCTGACAAAATTGACCAATTTTTGTTGTTTTCTTTGATACATCATATCCAAATGGATCTTAAGAATTGTGATATGACTAGCTTTCCCTAATTAACAATCATATTGGATTTCAAACAAGAATATCCACTCAAATCAAGCGAAATCACTCTCAATCTAAACCTAAGATGCAATTTTAACCATACTAATGCCAAAACAAGATGCCTAAATGCAAGCTAACAAACATCCAAACATGCTGCAAACTGAAAATTGGAGTAGCTCCCTGACAACGGCGCCAAAATTGTTGTGGAGCTATTTCCTACCCTAGCCTCACAAATAATCCAAGCACACAAGCATCAAGGAGACGAGGTTAGTATATATCAACCAAGTTTAAAGCCTTTTGAGATGAGCATGGGATCAAGAGGAAGTACACAGCTCCAAGGACACCTCAACAAAATGGAGTGACCGAGAAGAAGAATAGGACCTTACATGAAGGTGCCAAAGCTATGAGATTAAGTTCAAATATTCCTAAACCATTTTGGGATCAAGCCTTGTTGTGTGCTAACTTTCTATGCAATAGGTGGCCGAGTGCTATATTGGATGGAAGAACACATTTTGAGATGCTATTCAAGAGGAGGTCAAGTGTCAAGGTTTTTAGAACTTTTGGATGCACTTGCTATGTCAATATAACTCTTGATGATAGAACAAAGGAGGATCCATCTTCAAGGAAAGGTATATTTGTTGGATATAGTGAGGTGAGTAAAGCCTACAAGCTTTACATTCCTACTACTAATAAGGTGATTATTGGTAGAGATGTCATTTTTGATGAGGGGAACATTCCAAACGTGTCTTCAAGTAATGATGGTGTGGATGGATCTAACAATCTTGATGTTGATGTTATGGATCCTACTTTAGATGGTGATGATGAAGGACCTTCATCAAGTCAAAAGCCAAGGAGAACATCAAGGGAAAGACAAACACCTTCAATGCTCACATATGTACAATAATTTCCCTAGAATTCATAATTCCAATCAAATGTCATTGTAAGAATAAATGTGCCAGAGAAATTATACAATCATATTCAAATAATAAATAAAGTGCAATTGATGTCAATATCAATAACAATATATACCTACTATTGCGAGCATGAGATGAATCGCTATCTGATGATGATGACATCGCCGATGACATATACACACATAAGTAGCTAGCTCACATCATAAGTAGTCGTTATGGGACTGTATGTACTGAACAAATATGATAAATTTTGTTAAAGACATGCCAAAATTTGATCCATGTATATTCTAGTTATGTTTAAATTGGCTGGTTCTGCTTAAAATCATGGAATTTGTCTTCAAGAAAGACAACGTCGCATGACCTGTCTCAACATCATATATGCAAAATCGACTAAGTGTCGCGAGAGTCACGCAAATAGTCTGCGTGGATAACTACATAGTTTTCTAGTTAAATCCAACCTAGCCCTAAACTAATTCCAGCTTAAATTGAATGGATAGTTGGTGGACTATGGACGTCTACCAACTAAAAAAGAGTACGAATTTGCCTTTAGGGAATCATACGAGGCATTAGTCGATAATTGAAGAGCGAGGGTCATCCTCCACATGTAAATTTTTTTGAAACATTTAAATTTTGTATTCTTCGTATATTATTGTTGTAAAATGCATACTTGTTCACTCTTAATCGTTAATATGATCAAGATTAAATACTAATGTGTCTTGTTTGTTTGTTTTCAAGTAGAGCGGACGTCTTGACGACGACGACGGGTAGATTAGGTTTTTAATATAAATTTTAGTTCATCTATCGTAAGTTAGAGAGATTACAAAAACAAAAATTTTGTGATACACTGATTGACATTTTCAATATATATATTATTGAAGTTGATCACAATATTGTTATTGGTTTTTTATGTCGAAATCCAAAATATGAGCAATGTCGGATTCCAATATGTGCAATGTCTTAACTAACTAGGAGTTTTGAAACTTTGTGCAATGTCGGATTTTCAAAAAGTAATACAATAAGATATTGCAATTTATAATGTGAATTAAGTAATGTAAGTATAGAAAGTACCTCATGCTTGTTACTTGATCCAAATTTCGAATGCAATCCAAAAATATTGTCTCAAAAGCAATCCAAGACTAGCGCCTCTCCAAGAACACATATGCAAGAATAAATTGATAAAAATGCGCGCATTGTTTTTTACACATTTTTTTAACCTAATAAGGGATGTCGGATTCTGACACAAAAACTTGTCGGATATCCACGTTTTAAGAGGAGATTTTGTTAACAAACATTGGAATCCGACGTTCTTTTTGGACGTCAGAATCTGATGTCCATTCACATGTCGGATGGACGTCGGATACACGTCGCGGATGTTTTTGGAGCATGTTCTATAAGAACAGACGTCGGATTTTATTTCCTTTATGAATGACGGATCGCAACATCCACGTCGGATATGCCACATAGGTCTTGGACATCAAAATCTGATGTCCACGTGGGACGTTGTATTCCGACGTCCACGTCGCTCCCGGTGTCCAATTTTCCGACTCAGTCCCCGAGACGCCGAAAACCAATGATTGTCGGATTGCGACATCTTTTATAGACGTCATATTTTGACGACCCTATTGCGACGTCCGTGATGAATAAAAAAAAATTAAACTCACTATTTGCATCGCAGATCACAACGCAAATCGCGGTGGGTCATCGTCGATGCCGAACATACAATGTGGGAGAAAAGCCAATTGATGAGCTCCATTTAGTTTGATTTCTCGAATGTATGCTTCCTTCTACATCTTCAAAAGATTGTCTATTTCGATATGCCCTAGTCTTTTGTGTCACAACAAGCATGGATCATCGTTACCCTCAATTGCTAGACAAAAATGACATCTAGTTCTCAAGGATCTTTCCAATTTGTACAAAGATCCATGTCTTGTGCCATGGGCTTAGCCTAGATTTCCATTTGGATATTGATCCATGTGGTTTAGGCTTCAGCTTGAATATCCATTTCGTTTTAATAATCTTGGCATTCATAGGGGGATTGACAAGACTCTAGGTCTTGTCCTTTATTAGTGAAATATATTTACTCTCCATGTCATTGTCCCAATTCTCATCATTTGAGTTAGACAAAGCAGCTAATTTCTAACCTTATAACACATTGTACCGTGAAAATTATTGTTGGAGCGAGCTAGGTTGATGCCCAAGAAATTAGTTGGATGCCATCGATGTTTGAAAATTTTGAATTTTTTTTATTATGATGAATATAATTTAGCAGATAAAAAATAGTTTCATTTAATGCACTATTCTTTAACAAAGCTAGCTACAATAATAACCGACAATTTTTGATAGCTGTAGGATTTTAGACCATTGTAACATTTTTGAGTTGAAGGTTTTAGGAGGCATGATTTTTTTAAAGCCGACATCCATTGAAATATGTAGGATATCAAAGGGAAACTTGAGGGAGGTTTCAGAGCACTGGTTGGGAAGGGGCTAGATGCAGTGTTGCAGATTGAAGGGCAAATTGCATGTCCAAGTCATTTGCCCTTCAAATGACAACTTGTTAAGGCATTATATCCTTCAAGTGTGAAGGGCATATGTTTTCACATTTCGTCATTTTGAAAGCTACAAAATATTATACCCTTCATTGAAGGGAAACAAAAACTTAAACCCTTCGACATATTGAACGACAACTGTCAAGGCTCTTGGGTGATGTGGGCACTAGGAAACATTTTAGCAATTGCCAAAGTAGTAAAACTACTCTAATATCACGTGCCAAGTATTAAAACATCACCAGAAAGGTATTGAGGTGCCAAATCTCAATAAAATAGAGTAATAGCACTTCATTTGCATTAAGCAAAAAGTGAAATTGCCTTTGTATTTTGTATTTGGTCGCCTTTTGGGGCCAGGAACCTTTGACACTTGTGAAGGTCAATTTTTTGAGCGGCAAATTTCTCTTCCTGCTTCCTCTGGTGGTGTTGGCCTTGTATCTACTGCTTGCATTGCACCAACTGCTTTTCTCTGAAGTTGGGCTCTTTTTGCCTCTGCACTAGTCTCCAGGTTTCAGCAGGGTAACCAGCCTCTTCTTCTTGATACAGTAGCTCATGTGGAGACTGGCAATTTTGCTTTTCAACAAGCTCTACGCATTGCTCGAGATTTACTTCCACCACTTGTACAGCCTTTTGTGCCTCCCTTTGAATCTTTGGTGACAAATCAGCAACGAGTTTTTCAGATGGCTATTATGGAGCATCTTCACTCTTATTCCTTCGGTCAACTTATCAAAGATTCACCTTCTGATGCAATTCGAGCTCATCTTCTATCTTGTGCTGGTCCAGGTGCTGGGGCTTGGTTGGTTGCACGTCTAGTTCTTCCACTATTGAGACTCAATAATGACTTGTTTATAACTGGCCTTCGAACCAGATTGGGACTTCCACATCCAATGTTAATTGGTATATCTAAGTGTTCATGTGGGCATGTATTGTATTCCTTGGGTACTCGTCTTATGCGTTGTTCATCAGGTGGAGAACGTATTGTTTCATATGATTCCATTCGTGATGTCTTAGTTGCTATTGCTCATGATAGTGGCTTTCATGTTGTTTGAGAACAGACACACATTTTATCAACAATCTACCCAATGACGAGTTGACCTTGTTCTCTCACGTGATGGACTTCGTACTCTAGGAGATGTTGTAATTGCTGATCCCTCTCATCAGGACCTTCTTCCTCGTACTTCCAGCACGCAAGGGGCCGCTGCATCTCAAGCAGCTCAAGAAAAGGAACGAGATTATAATGATCGTGCACCCGTTGAAGATTTCATCCCCTTTGCCTTGGAAACTTAGGTTGTCTTCACAAGAAATTTAATGATTTTTTATCTTTATGTGCAGAGCTTATGGTGAAATGCCAAGGACAAAGCATTACCATACCTTCCATCATTATTTATTTCTACAGCGAGCGTATTTCTATGGCATTACAATGTTCACAAGCAATTTCAATTCTTAGACGAGCTCAGTTTGCAGGAGCGACTGCTTCAAAGCTTCCTGCATTACCTATTATTGGATCTATTTTAGTTAGTGATTTACATCAGGCAGTTGGTTTTGATTAATTAGTTTAATATTTAATTTTTGACTTACATCGGGCAGTTGGTTTTAAGTAATTAGCTTACTATTCTAAGTTTAACTTAGCTTTTAGGTAGCTTAATTCATTTCTGCCGTTCTACGGTATTTTATTTTAAATACTTTAATCAAACAAGAATATTTCTCTCAAAAGATGGAAAGTTTTTTATACAATCTTGCATTTGAAAGACAAGATTTTAAGTATTATGTTTTGAAGGAAAAAGTTAGCATTCAATCTACAATAGTGGCCTAGCTGGAACCTATGGCAGCGTGGAATGTGACATTGTGAAATCTTTGGAACCTATGGCCATGGCACAGTCAGGGCTAGTGTCGAGGATTGGGGGGTGTGCCATGGCGCAGTTAGGACCCAGACGCATGTGATAGCTCCCCTCAGGGTGCTCAAAATAAGCGTGGCCGGATGTGACAGGGAAACTTCAAGGAGGTTTCGCTCACGTAAAATTGGTTTTTAAATTTTTACAAAGGAAATGGTGGTGACTCATAGAATGTAATTTGTGGGGCAAAATTTTTTTTGACAAATTTTTCTTTACAGGCACCTTCCGGTGTCCGGAAGGTGCACGCAAAAAAATTTACGTTTTTTACATGCACCTTCCGCCCGGAAGGTGCAAGTTAAAAAAAAATTTACGTCAAAAAAAAAGAAAAAAAAATGTAAAAACGGAATTTACGGAAGGGAAGGGCCAGCTCCTCGGCCCTTCCGTTCGAGGAAGACCGTGCGCCCTCGGGCCTCCGCCCTCGAGGGCGCACAGTCTTCCGGGGTGAAAGGGCCTCAGAGCAGGACCTTCCCCCCCTAATGGATACCCGAGTGCATATTCTCCACCCGAGGGCGCACAATCTTCCGGGGCGAAAGGGCCTCTGAGCAGGACCTTCTCCCCCTAATGGATACCCGGGTGTATATTTTGCCCATTTGAGTTCATATCAAAAGACATAAAATGCGGCTTCCCATCCGTGCTTCCAGGCTCTCCATAATTTTAGCCCCCTGTGGTGCTGAAATGTTGCAGGCACCTGCCAGGTGCCTGCTCAGTCGCACCCCCAGGGCCCAGCTCACCGACCCACACACACCCTCAGCTCCACGGCTGTCTGCTTGCGCCCGCCTGCTCTCCTTTCGGCTGCCTGTCTGCGCCCGCTCGTCTGCCTGCTCATCATCTGCTCCGGCTGCCTGCAGCAATCCGCCTCCCACGTAGTCCACAGTTGGGCTTATTGAGTGAATGCTAAAACCATAAGTAGGAAAAAGGAATTGGAGCCTTGGCCCTCTCTCTCTCTCTCTCTCTCTCTCTCTCTCTCTCTCTCTCTCTCTCTCTCTCTCTCTCTCTCTCTCTCTCTCTCTCTCTCTCTCTCTCTCTCTCTCTCTCTCTCTCTCTCTCCCAATGTGAACCTACATTCCTTTCTTCCTTAATCTTCCTCAACGTACTTCTCTTCTTCTTCTCATTGTGCTTCTCTTTTTCTCCTCATTGTACTCTCTCACTCTCTCTCTATTAGTCTCTGTTTCAAATTGTGTCTATGTTGTGTATCCTCTTCAGTACATCAGTTTCAGCAGAGATCAACATAATGACGGTCCTCTATTTTATGGGGACCGTCCTTTCAAAATTAGGGAGAGCCCCTTAGTTTTCGATTCTGAAAGTCATTGTTATTGAAAATTTCACATGTGATTTATCATATTGTTTTCTTAAAAAACAAGCCCATAAGTTGGCATGGCCATTTGAGCTTGATTTTGGCCTTTTGACTGTTACAAACACTTCTATTTACCCTATCATATATATTAAATTAAGTTTCTTCACTCATATTACGGGATCAAAAATACCTATTACACGAAATGCTCCAAATCCGAAACATAGTGCTCCTGAAAGAAATAAATGCAATAGACCACTTTAGCTATACTTCATGTATTTTCATGTACAATTTCTTAAAGTTATGCTCAAAATTGGATGTCTAGACTTTCGAGTATCTGGTCAACTTTGGCAATTTAGAATTATTTTGCTCTTATTTTGTTTTTGCTCAAATAAGATGCTATTTGTGTTGACATGCATACGCTTGTTTACGATTCCTTGTATGATTCTAAGTGCAAAATCGAGAGAATATGATAGAGGCACCATTTTCTCCACCAAAAATGGTCTTGTGCCTCAACACCCCACTATACCACAGTGTTAATTTTTGAGTGACACTTAATGCACCAGCAATATTAGACCTAACCTAACTTTGTAGGCCTTGGAAAACATGATTCATAGCCACTTTGGTTAAAACTCCATTTGCCATCCTCAAAAGGTTTGGATCCATCAATTGCCTCCGATTCCAAAAAGTGAGTTTGAGACAAATTCGCCTCACCATGTTTGATGACTAATGGCTCAATAAATAAATCCTCAAATGTACCGGTGGGAAGATGTGAACTGGAAATGCCATCCTAGAATTTAAAACACCAAGGGGCCACATTTCGGTTCAGGGTTTAGGGTTTTAGGGACCGAACTCTGCTCGATTTAGGGCTACTTTGGTAGAAGTTTTGCTCTTCTCCCTAAACTATGAATGGTTCTAGCAACCAGAGTGCATTGTTTATCATAGTTTATTCAATGCATTTGCTCAGTTTACATCAAGTTGTATCATTTATTTATTTTATTGTTATGTAATCTCTTTATCAATGGATTGTTGGCAAGGTAGAGGAGAACTTGTCATATTCTGTATTATGAGCTAATGTTTTACCTTCTTATGTTTTTGTATAATAATAACATTATTTTTTTGCCAGAAGACATCTCAAGAAATTTTCTAGTCAGAGAGAACTTGCATCAGATTTCCAGCAACATTGATAGCATGCTATTGTTATCTGAATGTACATTGAGGTCTACTTCTTGCGGAGGTAATTTTACTCCATCCAAGGTCACTCGTTATTGAATTTTTTGTGTTTAGTGTTTAATTTTATTGATTTGAAATTTGATTTTGTTTTTACTTTAACTACAATGTGCAGGATCTAGCGCCATAAAGCCTCCGTTCCAATTTGTGCAAGAACCACCTATTGGCACGTTCTGCTCAACACAATTGGAGTGGAAAAAATTGACAACAAGAAATCGCGAGGGGAGTACGGTGGAGTTTGAAGTTACCTATATGCCGTTCTCACGAGTTCAGGATTTTATTGAGGGCGAAGGAAAAAATGACAATGCACCTACAAACTTCACAAAGAGACGACAAAAAGTGATACTCCAGGAAATTTAAAACATCCCTTGGCAGAAAGCTTCTTGAAGCGTTCATGGTTTGTCCTATAACTATCTTTATTGTCACTTCCAATTATGCTGCCAGTGCACAAAAAGTAAATAGTATCTTAAATAAGATTGTCTGTGCAAACTAATTTAAAATTGGATTTAACATTTCAGGTATTGGTGCTCGTTTGGACCTGGTGATCATAGAAATGTGGAGCCTCAATTGGAAGACGTATCATTAAGACCCAAGCATGGCCAAGGATGTAGACGGAGTTTGATTGGTAGAGGTGAGAGCTTGTCAAGAGGTTGCCAATGTAACTTCTCGATCAAGCAACTGTATTTATGGCCAGATGTAGCTGAGGTTTGCTTCTATGAAAGACGCCATGTGGATAAAAATGGAAACCCATGTCATGGTACATTTGACATATCCTCGCAAGGTTCTAGGGCCCAATTTGCTCGCAAGCTGTCAAAGGAGAAGAAAAGATGGCTGCTATGTAGGCTTTATGAAAAGGCCACCCCAGACCAGGTGATGAATGAGCATAAAGCAATGCTTGCTAGCAAGAGGAATTCTGATGTAGACTATACTCCATGTAGAGATGAGTTTTTGACCAAACAAGATATATTGAACTTTTATGTGAGGTTGACAACGGAAAAATTTCAGCTACATGAAGATGATGCACGAAGTGTGCACTTGTGGACAATGCAAAATCAGAAAAAAGTGTTTTTTTACCAAATGTTCATTACAAAAGACAAACCTTTGTTTATTTTGGGTGTTCAAACTAAATTTCAAGCAGACAGGATGTTGTTGCTTGGTCACAATAGCATTCTAGCCATGGATGCCACATTTGGAACTAATAGATCCAAGGTAATAAATGCAAAAATTGCAATTTGCTTTTCTTTGCATGTAGTTTTTCTTTTTTAAATTCTCAAATTGAATGTGATGTTTGCAGTATCAGCTCTTCACAATATTGGCATTCGACACATTCCAAAATGGTGTACCAGTGGCATGGGTACTCACCAGCAGTTCAAAGGCCGAAGACATTGTCCCTTGGTTACAAAAACTGAAGGACAAGATGTATGAGTTGAATGTGAACTGGCAGCCAAATGGATTTATGGTGGACGATGCTGACTGCGAAATAAATGCGTTAAGGTAAAAAAATTATTTAGCGATACATCTATGTAAAAGTTGGTGTTCATGTTTTTGTTTGTTTTTCTATCTTCTCATTTTAGAACGTGTATTTTGTTTTGTAGATGCGTATTTCGATGCCACATCTTCTTGTGTCTTTGGCATGTTCGAAGATGTTGGTTGAAGCATCTAATGCGCAAAGTATGCAATTGGGAAAAGAGAATAAAAATGTTCAAAATGTTAGGAGAAATTATGTACATCGGGGGTAATGGCAAATCTTCAAGGGATGAAAACATAGAACATGGACGAAAACTTCTCAACTTCTTCATGGACATCTTTAAAGAAGAAGAGATCTTTATGAAATACCTCAAAGATACGTGGCTATCAAAAATTGGTGCGTATTGTATATTCAAGTCTATTTTGCAATTTTTTTTTGGTGTCACAAAAAGCAATTAAGCATAAATTCATCTAACTTTTTGAATGTTTCAGATATGTGGATAAAGGCAACAAGGATTATGCCTTTATCAAACCAAGACACAAATGGTGCCATTGAAGCTTTTCATGCCAATTTGAAGGGTCGTCACCTGCTCACAAAAAAAGCAATGAGAAACAGACGGGTCGACTGGTTATTACATGTATTGTCGACCGATGTGAAAAACCATTATGCATACCTAGACTTTTGTAAAACTTATGGTTTTATCACAAACAACACAAAGGAGAGGTTAGTGGAACATGCTTTGATTCAAGCATGTAAAATTCCAGATTCCCATGTGTCCCTTTCATCTGATCCAGATATTCCTTCGACTATCATTAGCATGTCTGATTCCAATAAAATTGTACTCAGTATTCAATGCAGCTTCAAAATGGGCTTGCTGCACATGCGAATGGGCCCAAAAAGGTAACATTTGCAAGCACCAAGTGAAAGTGCTTCAAATGTTGATTGGAGTAGGAGAAGGCCGCATTGTGCAACATATTGGCACTCAATGGGGCACTCAACATGGTGGCTATTCTCAACTACTTGATTATATTCCAAATCAAATCAATATTGATGAGCATACTAGAGTGCAATCTTTTGACCTAAACGAAGATCCTATACCTTCTCTTGTAAAGTTCAGCAATTCATGTGATGACCAAGAAAGGAGTGAAAGATACTTAAAGTCAAAAGTTTTAGAAGCCAGAAAAATTATGGAAGAGATCAACAGAATGGTTTCTACAAGTCAAGATAGCCTGCTAATAGACAACGTCATATCACAACTTCGACATATACGAGGCATATGTCAAAGTGGTGCAAGCAGCTCTAGACATATTGATGAGATGGCTTGCTTGGAGCCACTTCAACCAATAGATGATGGCTTTGGCAATAGCTTGCAAAGGGCAAAACCATTAGTTGAGGTGATTCTTGGTGGAAAGAGAAACAAGACATCGCATGCTCATATACATGAGAAATTGGAATCATGGAGGGAACCACATGCACGCACCAATAGATGAAATATAATGACTCTTCATATGACCGCACCTGATAACTAATTTGTTTGCCCTTGGTATGTCATGTTTTGTTTTGCTCTTTTTAAATGTAAGTGCAACTTCGAAAATAATATTCTTTATTCGATTCATGTGTCAAACTAATTGAATGTTGTGTTGAAACAAGAGGATCTTCTTCATTAATTGAGATGAATGAAAGCTGATGAAATTGAGAACCATTTCTATGGTGGGACATGCGTATTGATGTGCTTTTGTTAAATGCATAATGTAAAAAATTACTATTTTGGCCTGATAATTACTAATGAATGTGAAGTGTTTTTTTGATACATTTGCATTTGTTTATTTGTAAGTTATTACTACATGCCTCCCAACAAAAATCTTAACTACTTTTATTTGTCATCTATATTACTTGTGTAGATGTTTGTGATTTCATAACACGAGATTAGGTCACCACAAGCAGAGAAAAATCCTTCATGGTTATTTGTTTTTTTCTATTTTCGTGTCATCATTATGGGATCACATTTTGATCCATTTTTTGTAATAGCTTGTTGTTTTTGTCATCTATGATCATTTTTTTAGATTGTATTTTTCTGAATCTAGTTTTGGTAAGTTTGGTGATATATTAGATATGTTTGACAATTTGCTTCAACGCGACAAAGTCTATCACCATCACTCATTTTTTTTTGTCTAGAGGTTATTGGATTCCTTACTATTTGGTTTTTTTCCATCGAAAAATAAATCAGATATTCAATATAGTTGAAATTAGAACTAATAAAGAAAATGATACACAACCAAGGCTCTCTGAGATTTCCAAATGAATACAAATTTTCATAATATGTTTGTTCAATTTATGAATATAAACATATGTACACAATTTACTATTTGTAATTCACAATGTAAAGGATTTTACAATTCATCATTGTACACACACACTCTCTCTCTCTCTCTCTCTCTCTCTCTCTCTCTCTCTCTCTCTCTCTCTCTCTCTCTCTCTCTCTCTCTCTCTCTCTCTCTCTCTCTCTCTCTCTCTCTCTCTCTCTCTCTCTCTCTCTCTCTCTCTCTGGGTCTCTTGTTTCAAATTGTGTCTCTGCTGTGTATCCTCTGTTCATCAGTTTCGGCAGAGATTAACATGTTCATCGGTTTCAACAGAGATCATCCTTTCAAAATTAGGGAGAGCCCCCCACTCAATAAGCCCAACTGTGGACTACGTTGGAGGCCGACTGCTGCAGGCAGCCGGAGCAGATGATGAGCAGGCAGGCGAGCTGGCGCAGGCAGGGAGCCGGAAGGAGAGCGGGCGGGCGCAGGCAGGTAGCCGTGGAGCTGAGGGTGTGCGTGGGCCGGTGAGCTGGGGTGCTCAGTGCGACTGAGCAGGCACCTGGCAGGTGCCTGCAACATTTCAGCACCCACAGGGGGCTAAAATTATGGAGAGCCGTGCTTCCATACTTCCATAGCTGCCCATTTTGCCTGCTCTGCTCCGCTCCGCTGCCCATTCTATCTGCTCCGCTGCCCATTCTACCTGCTCCGCTCTTCCATGGCGCAAACAGCCCTAGGGGCCCATTGTCCGCCCTTGACTTTTCATGTCCAATTGTGCACCCTTGACTTTTCATGCCCATTTTGCACTCTTGACTTTTCATTGAATGTGAAATGCCACGTGGCATTTAAAGATTGGATATTATAAATCCAAGTTCTGGGTAAAGAACGTCCTTCTTTGTTCTTTTTGGTTTGTGTGGTTTGTCGCCCTTTGTGGGCCAATAGAGACCCAACGAAGACTCTAGAGGTGAAGCTCAGGTATAAAGCACCCATCTGGATCTAGGGATTGCACTAGTATTGAATAACTTGCAGAGTTTCAAGGTACTAAGCAGATCCACCCTCAAACTTTTCATTATGTTTAGATTGTTGTTTTCTGGCAAATGGTTTTGTATGTGAATCTCACAATCAATGTCAATGTTTTGTTAGAGAGAGCGTCGGTAGTATATCTCGCTCTCTCCAGATCAAAATTGTCATCTTTGTGCAGACATGTTTATGTCATCTTTGTTGGAGTAGATGCCATTAATTTGTTTAACCATATTTTGTTGGTGTAGATGGAATTTTTTGTGTCATCTTTGTTGGTGTCAATTTCATCATCTTTTGATGTTGATGTAATCGCACAATCAATTTTTTATAATTAGACAGAGCGTCGGTAGTATATCGCGCTCTCTGTCCAGATCGAGTCAGAGTTTACTCTTCTTGAGCTGCTGAGCTGCAGCGTCTAACCATAGGGCTATAAGTTCCTTGCAGAACTGCGTCGAAGAACGAGCTCAATTAGTGTTCTACACTTCCAAGTTCCACATGGTTCTCTTCGCGTTATTGAGGTACTGATAAATAGATATACTTCTAAGTTCCAACCTATAAACTAGTTCTCGTTGTTTCGATATCTGTCATTTATTTGTCTTTTTTTAATTATGTGTCGGGTCTCATCGGATGTTTCCAGCCTCAAATTGAGCTGTTGGGGTTTCTTCGATTCATCCCTGCACAAGTACTGCATTCAAATGCGAGCTCGAAGTTAGTGTGTTATACTTCCACCTGGTTCTCTTTGCGTTATTCAGGTACTGATCATTGTTTTTCCTATGCAGATCTACATATAAACATGTAGACTAACTTCTCGGTGTTTCAATATCTGGTTAATAGCAGAAAGTCAATGAGAATCTCACAATTATTGCAACATTTCTATTACTTTCTTGTTCTTTTTTTTCTCTCTTCATAGCTCTTGTCGCTGTTTAGTTAGTATTCGTTCTTATTTGTTTATTATCGATATTTTATGGCAGAAAGTAGTGTTTCCTCCTGTGCCCCCCAATCCTCGACGACTGCTAAGATTGAGCCTATTCAACTAGCTGATCTTCTTGCATACACTAGTGACTACTGTTCACCGGCTTCTCTTATCCTGAGAAATATGACGTTGAATTCCTCTTCATTGTCTCTCAAGATGAGATCGCATGTGGCCAAACAAGATAGGAACTCTGTTCCACACTCTGCGCATGCACGAGTCCATGACCAGATTTGAGTTGTTGCTTTTATCCAGAACTAGAGTCTTGCTTAATTCTGTATGAAAGGCCTTACGGAATGTATAAACTGCTGCTTTTTCTTTTTTACTGTGTTTATCTTGTCAAGGTCCGGGGCAGTAGGTGCGACTTGTTGGAGATCCTCTTGCCTTGTTTTCTATAACAATCTTCTGTCTTTGATGATGGCTCCGTTTTCCTAGTTTTTGACAAGGTAATATGTAGAGTTTAGAAATGTCCCCTAGACAAGCTTGTTGGAACCTCAAGCGGTTGCATCAATCGGGATTTTTTGCTTGTTTGGCCTCGCCATCTTTCTTTGGCTTAGCAGCAAGAAAAGCGATTTCTGCAACAGCTTTTACAGTCACAAGAGTGGTGAACAAAAGTAAATTACAATGATAATTAATGTGCTCATTGGGACAAGGCGCTACATGCGAGGGGGAAATGGTGAGGAGAGCACTCTCAAGTCCAAGTTCTCCAAGTAGTTTTACATGGTCTCTTTTCCCTGTGCGTTGAACGCGCGACAGCGTAGCTTTATAAGTTTCGTAAATGTGCATGAATCTATGCTCAAAAGTCCCTGTACGTTTGAGGCGCCGTGCTCAGATCTGCGCGGGTTCTCTCCGCCGCCCGGGATTCGTCGAAACCCACTGAACCTATTGCCCCCACGAAACCCCTCATCCTCACCGTTTTGGGCAGGGCCTTCCCGTACATAATGTCATTGTGCAAAGGTTTCTTTTTATTTTTGGTCGTAGGTATGGCCGTACGGCCATACGCGTGGACCAGATTTTTTTTATTTTTTCTTAATTTTTTGCCGTTTTTTTTCACAAATTTTTTTACGTTTGTGGTGGAATGTGGATATGGACAGCCAATGACGGGCTGCCACATAGCACATGCACATTCCATGGGAGAGAGGAGAGAGGACGTGGATTTCAGAACGTGCAATCTACCGGAGAGAGAGGAGAGAGAATGACAGATTCCTAACAGAGAAAAAATTGGATGCACATTATGCTCCTGGAGGTGATCCCAAAATACAAAGGACACCTAAGCACAAGGCATTACGACTAGGAAAAAGGTGGTCATGGCCTCCGAGAAACCCCTCATCCGCAGCGTTTTGACTACGGTTGCAACTGCGTCAGGGTGGGAGGCTCTCTACGTGTTGTGATTGTGACCTACCTAAGGCGGTCTCCCCATCTGAGATTGAGATCTGGGCATGGAATCGTATACATCGCCAAGTCCCACTGATCATGTTGGTAGGATTAGTACCAACTCAAACTCGGCCAGTGGACAATCATCGAGGACCGGGTGAGATTCCGGCCTCTGGAATCTCTTGGAGAAATCATACTAATGCAAATCGCAATCATAATTCGCAACATGACTCTGTTTTTTGTACTCTAACCGTATGTGTCAGCACTGTAATTGTGACCTTGTCTTCGTTGATAGTTGTTCATATTCTCTGTGCCATGCTTGAAGCTGACGTTCCCATTCGTACTCTAAAATCTTGTCTATATGTGTTGAGCTGGTGTCTTTACATATTGTTTCTTATGTATTTAACAAAGTCAAATATTCATCGTATTTCTGTGGTTTGTCTGATTTATTTGTTTGCTAATTTATCCATCATTGCGCGTTTCACTATATTATCCAGGGTCTGAGGGTAAACGCTTGATATTTCAGTTCACGGGAGCCAAATGCATCATATTGATATTTACGTACATATACAAATCATAGCTTTGTTCTGTCTCTCGATATAATTCTACTAGCCCAGTACCGTTCTGATATAGAACAACCGATTATATGTATACGTATATAAAATTATGGTAGCATGTCTTTTACAAGCATTGAATTGTTTTTATGCATGGTGGAGCCAATGAATTTCATGGGAAATTTATTACCTCATTTTCCCAGAGATTGCAATGCAATAGCTTCATGCTCTCCGGATCCTACCCAAGTTGTTGATTTCAGAATTGATTGCTATGATGACTAGTAAAGCTTTTGTAGCATACTCAAGGATCATTTCCATGTCATACCATGAGAGAACTTTTGTAAATAGTTATGGATGTTATTTCTTAAGAAAGACTTATCAATGTGCCCAATTTGAATCCAACTTTGTAGACCTTGGGGTCAAAAAAGAAAATGTCATCCACCACACCAAATTTTCTAGGAATCCTTGTATAATGCAAAACAATTTGAGTTTTTAATTTTAAACATTCACAAAATCCCAAAGTATTACAATTACGGCAAAGCATTTATGTTATACCACAATGTTCTTGTTTTGAATGGATCATAGATTTTTGGCAAGCACTACGAGCCGTACGAGAACAAAACCTCTACTCCACTATGCCTTGTTATGAGAACAAAATCATAGCCGTGGGGCTGGATGTGACATGGAAACTTCAGGGAGGTTTCACAGCACCCTGTGCTGATGCATGTGGGGCGACACAAATGGCAGCACCTGTTGAAAATAAGTGCGGGCTCGGTAAACTCTTGCATGTGTCCTCGTGTTGTGGGGCCAGAGTCCAGACGCAGACTCTAGAGCTGAAGCTCAGATATAAAAGGAGCCCATCTAAATCTAGGGATTGCATTAGTATTGAAGAACTTGCAGAGTTTCAAGGTACTAAGCAAATCCACCTTGAAATGTTTCATTACGTTTAGATTGTTGTTTTTGGCAAATGGTTTTGTATGTGAATCTCACAATCAATGTTTTATTAGAGAGAACGTCGGTAGTATATCACGCTCTCTCCAGATCAAAATTGTCATCTTTGTGCATGTCTGGCATGTTTATGTCATCTTTGGTGGAGTCTAGATGCCATTAATTTGTTTCCATATTTTGTTGGTGTAGATGGAATTTTTTGTACGAGGTGTCCGATTCTAGACCCTGGTATTAGAAATTCATATACCAGTCGAGTAGAGTTTTTGATACCACGTTGATACCCATTATTGATACCAGCCGCGACCCTATATACCCACCAACAATGATATAAACCTCTATATGCAAGACTCAAGTCTCAAATACCAACAAATTCATGTCCTTTCTTGACTTGCATGTCCACGTTAAAATGTCCATGCTTAAATAGCAAAACATTTGTGTCCAACGCGATGACATTTGTTTTGAGACTTTGACCTAAACAACATTAACTTTTTTGGCATTTATTAGAATACCTATTTTTAGGTCAAAATTATGGTTTTGTTTTGATTTCATCTCTAAATTATATCCAAAAAAAAAATGCAATTTTTTAATAGATTATTACAATTTTTTTTAATTAGAAACTTTAAAAAACCATCATAACAAAAAACAAAGCAATATTTTGAGAACACATGATTTTTGAGAATCTACATCCTCTAAAGTGAAATCATTGACCCTTGGTTGATTTTTTGGCAATCGCTTTCTCTTGCTTGGATCCACTCGCAATATTTCAAATTTGTATATTCCCAAAAAGAACATTCGTTGAGGTGGTGTTTATGAAGCCCCCTAAGCAAGGGGTGGATTTGTGGGCCTAAACTATTTGAGAGGTTGTGCTTCACTTGTGTTAATTTTGATAAAGATGCACAAAAGCTTGCTGAAATAAAGAGACAACCATTTACTCAAACTACGAGGATAAAATGTCCAACGAAATTTTCAAATGGGAATGCACGGTCCAACATATATATATAGTTCACAATAGTTGACATATATATGGTTGACAAACCGCATGTTTGTTATGACCATGCAAGTGCATACAACTTGAGAAAGAGGAAGAGAATGAAAAGCAAGTGACATTAAAAAATAGTCCTACAAGATCAAAGGAGTAGCTACATGCTCTGCTACTTATATTGATGATTATACAAGATTTTGTTGAGTGTATTTCTTATCTTCCAAATCTATGGTATTTGATGTCTTCCTTAAATTCAAAGCTTTGGTAGAAAATCAATTCTCTTGTAATCTAAAAGCTTTGAGATGTGATGGTGGTGGAGAGTATGTCTCCAACAAATTTAATGATCATTGTGAACAAGAGGGAGTGAGGAGAGAGTTTACTTATGCTTATTTCTCCCAACAAAATGGGGTGGCTAAAAGAAAAAATAGAACTCTTTGTGAATGTGCAAAAGCTCTTAGAATAGAAGCATCTCTTCAAAAATATTTTTGGTGAGAAGCAATGTATTGTGAAAATTTGTAATAGACTTTCAAATCTTGCTCTAGGAAAAAAATCACTACAACAAGACGCGTGATTTTCAGCGCTTTTTTTTAGCGTTTTCTTTTAAAGATAGAATTTAAAATGAGTCGCGGGAGGAGCAGAAGGCTCGAACATCGGGTCCGGCATGTGTCCTCTCAGTATAAGCCTTGCAAATCTTATGTCATATGCCAAATCTAAGCAATTAGCAATTACAATGGAAGTAAAGCTAAGAGCAAGAAAAGTACAAAGCATTCAAGATAGCATATCCATAGAAAGCTAGAAACACAAGGATCTCTATAGAATCTCAATAGAAATGAGAGAAAGAGTACAATCAATGGAAATGGAACATGGATTCATGTACATAAGGCACATGAGACCTAACAATAGAAATTCCCATAGCTCATATTCACAAGGAGGAAGCAAGAAGCTCTCCCTTGCAAATGAGCCAAAAGATCCACAAAATGATGTCTCTTGCCTAGTTATAGACAGTACTCTTACTTAACTTAACTTAACTATCTTGAGAGATAGTTAGCCCTTGTTAAGTATTATTTAAACTACATTGGGCCCTTGTTGGCCTATTATCCTTATTAATTACTTTGGAGGGCCTAAAGAGAGAACCGCCTTGTTCTTAAGGCTAATAGCTCCTTTTGGGCCTAGAAAGCTTACAGTGGATATTTTGATGCATTGATAAGCACTAATGTACTAGTAGTACATGACATCTTAACATGTTTTTCAAATATTTATAGGGAGAGTTATAGAGAGGGTTATAGGAAGGGTCATATACAGGTTTATAGGGAGGGTTATAGAGAGGGTCAAGCAGGCCAAGAGGCATTCCATAATACTCTGTTCACCGAGGGTAATATCATGACTGATGAAAAAAAGGCCCCTAGGTCTAAACCACGGTATGTTACAGAATGTAAATGGATTTCACTTTTGAAAATTGTTGTCTATCAACACATTGAATTCCAATTTTTGTCAACAATAGTTGCCATATCCACAAGTGAATAAGGAAATTTATGTATCACAAAAATATCAGACCACAATTTGTGTACTCACAAGCGTCGACTTCTTGTGTGATGTCAACTAATCAAATAATAAAGTGCAATTGCATATGTGAGCAATCTGATTAATATTACAATGAGTTGAAACATATACATAGTACTGGCTCACTTATTCATTTGGTGGTTCCTCATTATCATTTGCTACATCATTAGGCAACAAATCCGCCAAACCAAATGAGTCTATCTCTAATTCTACCCAAATATCTCCTATAGCTTCATTATTAATAAGTTGATCTTCACAAGCTAATGGACACGGTGACAACAAGGGAGATCGAGAAGGTGTGTCATGTGTCGTCGATCCATCTAATGATGATGCATCATGCTCAATGTCATCATTAGCTTCGGAAGCTTGCACATGATCCTCCAAAAATGTCTCATCGAATCCATCATCATGATCTTGTTCAAGTGCATCAGTTGGCAGCACCATGTCCTCCACGACATCTGTATGTTAAAAAATTCTTTCACTTCGAGGAGCGACTTGTATCACATACCACCATCTGGGATCTGAACACTCGGGGTGAAAGATCACTTGTAAGTGATCAATGTTACCATAAACATTGGCTCGTAACTAGTATCTATAACTATGTTACAATTGCTTGGGTATACACACAATATACATTTTTTTGTAGTATACTGAAAATCAATTGATTGACAACAAAAGAGCATAGACATCTTGAAAACATAAAAGAAATGTACCTGCTCACATTGTTGAGAGAAAAAAATGTATCGCTTTGATCCGCCGTCCAAAGCTTGGTGGAGTTGATGGCAAATAACCACTCTCATCTTTCCTGACAATTGCATTGGGACCATTGCAATTAACTTTGAACCATTTGACATCAATATGAAAAAGTTGAATCCCATATATCCGACTTCGAGGATGTCATTGATTGTCCCCCAATAATAGAGTTGAGAAGAGAGTAAATTGGTGTCATGCGTGCTTGCTTGACTCTCTTCGGTAAAATTTGCCATGACTCCACAATCACAGGTGTTTCTATTTTTGTCGATGCGCTGTTTGTGTATAAAAATGTTGTCCATGCATCCCCAATGCATTGTATTTTTTGTACCAAACGAGAAAAAACAAAATGTGTTTGAAATATAACAAACATGTAGAAAATTACATGTACAAATAGCTTACATGTGAATGGTGTACATAGCTTACATGTGAATGATGTACATAGCTTGCATGAACATCGCACCCCCTTGCAAATTCATTTTTTCTCTCTCTCTCTCTCTCTCTCTCTCTCTCTCTCTCTCTCTCTCTCTCTCTCTCTCTCTCTCTCTCTCTCTCTCTCTTCCTCATTGTTTGTCGAGGCTTCTCTAAGGGCATCGCGTAGCCAATCAAGCATCATGTCCTTGGGTAGAAGGGCGAGGTCAGGTGGGTATGATTGTCTTCTATGCCCTCTCCTGAAAGTGGCTCGAGCGGTTTGTCTATGATCCTTGGCCTCTTCATATCTCAAAATCCACTTTTACATTTCTTCGCTATTAAGAATACAAAACTTATTCACCCTTGTCCTGAAGGACTCACTCATTCTCATGATCGCTCCTTTTCTCTTAGAAACCTTCCCAAAAACATGCTCATCATCCTTATTATCCCAAAGACGAGGTATAAAAGAATCGCTATGAGCAAGGAACTCCGTGATATAAATCATGAACTCTTGCACTAGCCATCCTTCCGCCATGCTACCCTCAGGCCTTGCTCTTTGTCTTACTATCCTTTCAATGTTTCATGAATCCTTCTACGAAAAACAACCAATGGCTATGGACAGTACCTGTATTAAAAATATGGACAATATTATTGATAGAACATTGTAACCACAATACCAATAGTCTAGGATGGACTAAGAATAGACAATTGATGAAAGTAGATGATGTACCTGCAATGGCCACTCATCTACCAAATGCACATTGAAATGCATTTGAATGGTGAGAATGGATGTGGGAAAGTGCTTCTTGATGAAACACATTTCCTCGGTGGAGCTTTGTCTTGCCGCTTCAATGGATGCTAGCGGTATCTCCTTGGATGAAATGTATCTTCATAAGAAAAGTAAACAAAATAATATATGCATTAGTTAGATCATCATCTTAATAAATCATCTCAAGGAAAAAAAAAATGTGATTTGCATTGATCATACCTCACCAAACCACTGATTTTGTAGATTGCACTACTTAACTCCTATGTCAGAAACCCTCTCAACACCAAGGGAAGCACAAACTGCATGTGCAAAAACAATCTGGCCATTGAGATACATATATGTGCAATGAGATCATGAAACAAGACATGCTATAAAATGTAATGTTCAACATTGAGGTGGAGGCAACATAAAAAAAACATGCCAACCTATAAAAATTTATGCCAATCATGAGATTTTAGTCCACTTAGCTTGTTGTCCCTTGTGAAGGCACCCTTTAGGCATGGCATATGTCGTCCTGTCGAAGCTCAAAATAGGGCTATTGCCTTCTATACAATCATCACCAGTACTATTTTTAGGTTTTGATTTTCCATATCAAGTCTCTGTCAAAATTTGGGTCAAATCTAATACATTCTAATTTGGATTCTAAGAAATTTTTTCATTTTGAAAGTATCGATTGATTGAATTTCAAAAACTTTTTCACGATATAGAAATCAAAATTTTGAAAAGTGGAATAGGTCAGCAGATCTGATCTGAGATAGTTTTGATTGAAAAATCTAGATCTAATCTCAATGTCTGCTTGATTTGAATCTGTGAAGATGGCTGGCCCTGGAGGTGCTCCTCAGGAGGTCAATCCAATCATTGCTAGAAGAGCACCCCATTTGGATCTACCAAAATATAATGGATTAACATATATAATTAGATTTCTTCAGATCTATGCTGAATCTTGTGAAGTCTATGGCGAAATTTTCCCTCAAGATATACTTAAGCTTTTTCCTATGGCCTTTACAGGCACAGCACAAGATTGGTACTATAATCAAGATAAAACTGGGCGTGCAGATTGGGAGATTGGAGCCCTTATCACACGGTTCAAACCTTGGAAGTTTATGGAAGACTCGTTCCTACTTCTAAGTAAAATTAAAATGGGAAAGCGAAAAATGGTTCGAGATTGCATTGAGAGGGTGAAACACCTCAGATCCGAGTGTGAACCTGAGCTGATTAACGAAAATGCCATGATTATGTGATTTTTGTTAGATTTATCTAAACGGAGCAGACGTGAACTGAAACGCCATAATGAGTATGCACTCTTGCAAAATGTTGTGGATGATGCAATTCGGGAGGAGGATGAAGAGTCAGATGATGAGCCGAATATCAGTATGTTACCTTATATAGCAGGGTAGGCCACTACGACATCCACCACTATTGCATCAACAAATGCTAACGCTACTGCAAAAATAATGTTGAGAAACTCAGGAAGAACCAGCAGAAACAAATGGAAAAGTTGCAGTTGCAATTTGATGAGAAGATCAAAGCATTGGAAGATTTTCACGGACAAGCGAACAAGGAACTTGAAAAGTTTGCAAAGACTTTTCCTACCAGGGAAAATGCCTCGTGTTCTAGTTGTACAAGAAATCACACTAAGTAAAGAGTGTCCTCAATTGAAAAAACGAATGAAAATCAATGTATGCCATTTGTGTAATTCGCCTGATCATGAGACTGCTTTTTGCAATTTTAATCCTCGGATAATTCAACAATAGTATGCCCAAATGGGATATCGAGAACCATAGTATGGAGGAAATCCAACAGCTAGACCTCAACAATCTGCTCTTGGATATCTGAAACATTTAGCCTTACCTGTCCCACCAAGGCACTCCGCTCCTCCTGCCAATTTGATGGAACCAAAACCATACAGAAGTGCTGAGCAATGGAACTATGGTAATGATCAAGAAGGTGGATCTTCAGAACAGTATGCTATTTATGCTGCCGCGCGAAACAAGCATCTAGAAACTGGACCAGAACACCACTTGGATGCTTTGTGTGTGGAGAAAATCATAGAGTTGCAGAATGTCCAAGTAAACAAAAATTTGTAACATTATGTCGTGACTGTGGTTATGGGCATTGCTATAAAGATTGTCCAGCAAGACCGAAGCCATCACCAGCTACAGCTCCTGTAAATTTGACAACAATCAAGCGAAGCCCAGTAGCTCAGAATAAATCAAATATACCCTTGATGGTAGTCACCAGAGCACAGAAGCAGAAAGATCCAGTAGTGGATCCAGTACCTGCTGATTCTATACCATTAATCGATATACCAACAACATCTGGAGTCTATCCAAATCTTCATGCAGAAAAAAGAAGATATTAGGATATGAGACAATGGATTAAACATATGCAAGAAGAAGAGGAGCTTGAAGTTGCTAAAGCAACAACCAAAGTTCATTCTTCACCATTGCAGCCACCAAGAAATTCACGTATAGATATGAATGATTAGTTGCATCATCATGAAGAATCCTTCAAGATGACTGAACCGGAAGCGCCGCAAACAGAACTGCTCATAAATATTTTATCTAGTAAGATCAATATTTCATTGGGAGAGTTCTTGAAGTTGGTACCAAAAGCAAAAGAAGTCTTAGCGCAAAAGTTAGCTCAAGCAGAATTAGAAGTCCATCGGGAGCCACTTTGTTGTGCTGGATTTGAAGAATCTAATGAAGTACTCCATGTCGGAGCCACTTGGGAAAGTGAACAAAAGAATATCACTCTGCCGATACAACATAGACAATTTCCTAAGAAAGCAGCTGTGATAGATGGTGGTTCAGGAGTTAACTTGATTTCTACAAAGCTATGTGCAAAATGGGGCGTTACAAAGATCTATTAAGCTAGCTGATCAAACGATAGTTCATCCGCGAGAAATGGTTGAAGATATACTTGTCAGAATTGCACGAGTACACTTCCTCATTACTTTCGTAGTAATGGACTTACCAGAAGCACCAAATGTCTACCAAGTCCTATTGGAACATCCATGGTTACGAGTTGCGCAACTAATTCATAACTGGGGTTTCGGAAAAATCACTTTTGAAAATTGTGAATGTGCAATCAAAGTTGATCCTGCAAGCGCAACACCCTCATGAGTCCTCGCGTGGTGGTTGGGTCCTTAAATTCAAGTCCTCTGAAATAGAGGCCTCCAAAGAAGTGGACAAAATACCCGCATTGGGAGAGCAGCCGGCATGGAGAGTTACCATTTTTGAGAAAACTCTAAAATCTATCAGGAGTTATGTGGCCAGCCCTCGCCAATTGCGGGTAGATCCATATTATGTACCGATGCCGAGAAGGAATAAATGAAAGGATTTGGGATTGGCTATGGACAAAATCACAATCCATATGCCCAATTGGCCAATCATCCATATGCCCAATTGGCCAACCATCCATTAGCCATACGCCTGGACGATATCAGTGGATTTCTACCGGGCCTTACAAGTGTACCAACGGGAGTATATCCACTCTCTCGATCCGACAGTGTGACAATCGGTGATGTTTGCAAAAGATTCAACTCTGTTGGCATCAGTGGCAACTAGATGGGATGATTGTCTTCCTCCTCTAACATTCAATCCAAATAAGCCAATGGCCTCAGAGAATATCAAGGATCAGCTATTGGTTGCTCGTCTATATTTTTGGGCAGCAATGATGGGAGGCTCCTAGGATTCTCGCTTCACATCATGGACAATCTCAAAGTGGATTGCAGGAGCCCATCGTTGTTTGTTGCCACATAATTTGGATTTTAACACTGCCCGACTTGACTTTATGGAGAAGGTGCAGTACCATTTAATAAAGATTCGTCGCGAAGGTAATAAAAAATAACTGCATCTCGCAGGTGTCGTGGGACCGCCACCAGTTTTGGTGGGGGATAATGTTGGAGGGTTTGCGGATCCCAAGGCAACCCTAACCCTAGTTAGTAAGTGAGATGGATTTGGCACCCTACGTGTGTAAGTCCAACCTGATGATCACATAGAGATTTGATAATTAGAAAGACAATAAAAGGACTTTAGGCCTTTTTTACGGGACTTTTAATGTCGCAAGGCCTAAATGTCAAGTTAGTGAATAAAGTGAGGTTTCCCTCCAATTTGGATGGTTTCCACTCCTTTTTAAATTTGAATAATTAGGGAGGCAAAAATGGACCAATATGATTTAGAGGCTAGGGTCCTCCTCTCTACTATAAAAAGGGACCAACTCGAGTTCCTACACATGTTCATTTCCTCATCTGAATAAAGCAGATTGGTTTTTTTGTGAAATGAATTGATGAATGTCCTTGCTCTCTATCACTTTTCTTTCATCTCTCATGCTTTATTTGTGTTTTGCTAATTGTTGGATCTGATTGTTATTGGGATTGCATGTTATTATACTTTTTATGAGGGAGAAAGGGAGAGAGAGAAAGAGTAAGCTATCTTTGTTGTGGATGTAGTGTTAGTGGATGTAATGTTAGTGCTTAGGGTTAATGGATGTTAGAGTTAGATGTGAATCTTCCAATCATGTTGAAATCTGAACTATACTATCGCTCTCATGGGAACGAATCTATGCGTGACAACTAACTTCGTCTCTTTGATGCTAGATTGACTAGATCTTGGTTTGAGGTTAGGCAAGGAAAGAAACCCACTACAACCGACTTAATTGTGAGTGTAATGTTTGAATCGAAAGAAAATTTGCGAATAAAAAATTGATTTAATATCATGAATTGAACCAATGGCAACAATATCTCACCGGAACATTCCCCATATCCAAGAAAGTCATGCATTGTCCACATCAAGGTCCCCTTTACCACAAAATCTCTTTGTCTACATGGTCTTGATATATTTACATTGTGTAAATGGGCATGGTATTCTCTCGTATAGCCAAGCCTCTGATCCAATCTATGATGGTCCATCCTCATCATTTGAAAAAGAAGAATGTGAACTTCTCATTTGCATCGGTCCACCTTGTCAAGTAACAATGTATCAAAAACAAAATTATAGAGCAACATGTGATTAACAAATTAAATACACATATAACAGATTAAGACTACTGCTAAGCTTGACGTGCATATCAAACACCAGGATCATGTTATCGGTTTATTCATCGACATAAATTAGATAGCCCAGAAACATGATTTTATTAGTTTGTATTTCAATGAACCTTTAGGATTTGTAGTAGGGATTTTGCTAGTGTTTCAAATGATGATATAAACGATCATGCTATTCTCTGGCATAGTCAATTTGGACATGTGAATACAAGATCACTTTCTTATATGTGTGTAATAATTTAGTTGATGGATTGTATTTCTCTCATTCATTAGATAGGAAATTGTTTTTTTGTGAATCCTGCATCTATGGAAAACACTCTAGAAGCAGATTTCCCAAATCACATTCCATCAAAACAAAACATGTATTAGATCTTGTACACAATGATCTTTGTGGTCCTATGCCAACTCCATCTTAGGAGATGCAATCTATTATATCACCTTCATAGATGATTACTCTAGATGGTCTAGTCATGTTCATTAAGTACAAATCAGAAGCCTTTGAATGCTTCAAGAAGTTCAAAGCCATGGCTGAGACCCAAATATTTACAAAGGTGAAAGCACTCCGAACAGATGGTGGAGCCGCGAATACATCTCCAACGAGATGTCAGACTATCTAGCTGAATATGGCATTCGAAGACAATTTGCAACTCCCTACATGTCTCAGCAGAACGGAATTGTAAAAAGGAAGAATCGAACGCTTCTTAATTCCGCCAGAGCAATGCTACACCAATCGCACTTACCTGCAAATTTTTGGGCAGAAGCTACTACCACATCCTATTATGTTTAGATCAGATCCAGCACCAAAGCCGTCAACAACAAAATTTCTTATCAAGTTTAGCACAGACACAAGCCTAGTGTCAGCCACTTGAAAGTCTTTGGTTGTATATGTTTCGTTCATGTTCCTAAGAAACTTAAGAAGAAACTGGATGAGAGGTCAAATAAATGTTTTTTCATTGGCTATCTTGGTTAGCATAAGGCTTATAAAGTTTATGATCCATCCACCAATGTAGCATTTGTTTCTAGGGATGTGATCTTCAAAGAAGATACATTGACTTCAAACAACCATTGACAGATGATGTTGTGTCATCTCATCCTATTTTATACAACATAGAATCTTTCACTCGTGATGTTTCTTCAGATCCTGCAGCAACAGCTACAGAAGCCGAGAACAGCCAACTGCACCAAGCCGTCTAGACTAGCTCGAACATATCTGGACAACTTCAAAAAGGAACACCCTCGCAACTTGGTCAATCTATTGTTCGAAAATCATCAAGAACTCGAACAGTTACTGAGAGGTACACACCTCAATCATTCTGGACTTCATCAGAAGAACCAGAGACCCTGGCCGAAGCTGTTAACTCCAAGAATGCTGTGAAGTGGCATGAAGCAATGACTCACTTTTGACGAACCAGATTTGGACACTAGTAGACTTTCCCACAAGAGAGTTATTGACACCAAGTGGGTCTTCAAGAAGAAGATCAACTCTGATGGTTCCATTGCTAAATGGAAAACACGGCTAGTGGTGAAAGGATTCACTCAAGTCCAAGGAATGGATTACCAAGAAATTTTCAGTCATGTTGTCAAAATGTAGTCAATCGGGACTCTAATTGTGTTAGCAGCGGCAAAGACCTCGAGATATATCAAATGGATGTCAAGATAGCCTTTCTCAATAGTTATGTTGAAAAAGAGCTATACACCTTCCAATCGGAAGGATTTGAAGTCAAAGGCCAAGAACACAAAGTGTGCAAACTACACAAATCACTCTATGGCTTGAAGCAATTCGCAAGGGCATGGTTCGAAAGGATCAATGCCTATCTCATTCAATTAGGTTTTGCAAACAATTCAACTTACCGTAACATTTGTTTTAAATACATAGGTGTCAACTCAGTTCACATAGCTCTATACATAGATGATGCATTCATTCGGTCTAACGACACTTCCTTAATGCACACTACTAAGAGTGATCTATCAAAGGAATTTGACATGACTGATCTAGGCACAATTCATTTGTTATTAGAAATACACATCACTAGATGTGAAAGTACTATACTTTAGGACCATAAATGGATATACAAAAGATCCACAAGGGTGATTGGATACTTGCTTAACAATCTATCAAAAAACTAGACACAAAAAAGTTGATCTAGATTGGCAATTTGACAAACAACAAGCATTAACAATCAAAAGCATTGATCAACATTGAAATTCGAGCCCACACATGTGTACTACAGGATGTAGTACGTCCTTCAAGCTGAGAAACAAGTAGAAATTGATTTGGTTGCATTTGAATCGCAAAAACTCAATGTACATAGTGAACTAGCTTGAGATTGTGAATGAGCTCCAAAAATATTCTATCTTCTCACTATGGGTGCTTGGAATACATAGCAAATTCGACTTCCTTCTTGAAGTCAGGTGGATTTCCAGCATGTAATAAGGAAGTTAATTCACTCTTCTTGCCCTAAAATGGAACCCTAGCCTAGATCCTAGAGTTATGCTTGGTAGGTAGCTAGTTGGTCAAATTTTCACCTTAAACTTAGGTGTAGGTCCTATAAAGTAGGGATGACCACCAAATAGACATGACCAACTCTCTTGAATTGAACTAACCTACATTGGGAGTGGGTTGCCACGTGGCATTTTGGCCATACATGTGTGGAACCCAATTATGTACAAAAGTTACACTATTCTTCATGGTTTTTGATCAATTCTTCACACTAGAGATAGATTACATAAGAAAATTTATCTCAGTCAACAGAAATATCTAGAGAACATTATAGAAAAATTTCATATGTCTAATTAAAAACCAATTGATACACCAATGGATCCAAGTATAGTATTGGGTATACCTTCTTGTGTTGATTCTGAAAGTGAAGTGCTCGACTTAGTGAAGTAGCCTTATCATTCACTTATAGGATCATTAATCTATTGATTTAGCACATTAAGTAAATACATGTCTAATCCTATGATCTCTCATTGAGAAGCATTAAAGAGAGTGATGAATACATTTAAGTAAGTTAAAATCAGATTTTATGCTACGATGAAACGCTATCGATCTACTCATCCTTCAAGGCTACTTCGACTCAGATTGGGGAGGAAATGCCTCAACCCGAAAATCCACTTTTAGGTTCTGTTTCTTTTTGGTAGGGGGTCCTATCTCGTGGAACTCAAGAAAGCAAAAATCAGTTGCACTTTCTTCAACAGAGACAGAGTACATTACATGATGTCAAGCTTCAAAAGAAGCTATATGGATCAGAATGTTACTTCATGATTTACATTACACTCAATTCAATGCTACCACCATTTTGTGTGACAATTTGAGCTGTATTTCACTATCTCTGAATTGTTGATTTCATGGCAAGTCTAAGCATGTAGAAATCTAATATTATTTCATTAGGAAAAAGGTTTTTTCAGGACAAGTAATTCTTCAATACTTCTCCACAACAAAAATGGCTGCAGACATCTTCACCAAAGCTCTTCCCAGAATCAAGCATCAAATTTTTTTTAGCCTGCTAAACCTGACGAAAGCACCAAGGCACCAACCGTGACCTTAAGGGGGACTGTTGGAAATTAAGCTCCTAGTTTTCTCCCTGGTGAAACAATCTATTCAAGACTCTTCCTGCATATTTTTTATCATTGATTTGGGATCAGATGCACCTATCTTGGTTTATTGTCAGCTCATCTGATACCTATAGGAATTATGAATATCTGTTTTGCTACCTATATC
Organism: Diphasiastrum complanatum; assembly: GCA_029204225.1. Taxonomy (NCBI): domain Eukaryota; kingdom Viridiplantae; phylum Streptophyta; class Lycopodiopsida; order Lycopodiales; family Lycopodiaceae; genus Diphasiastrum; species Diphasiastrum complanatum. The sequence continues at coordinate 55,362 of MU833138.1, forward strand.
TTGGTCATGTTTTTGAACACATACGCAGACCTACAAAACTACTCTATTTCTAGGTGTAGACTTTTATCTGGTAAGATACCCGAGTTTCTGTACACAGTCCATAATCTGGATCAAAGGGTAACCAATCCTGATATATTTCAACATTCGAATGTCAAGAATATGAAATACATTGAAGGCCTGGCCACCTTTAATCTCTTCACCATCATTTGAATCTTTTCACGGTTCAAATGCGGTCCAAATGCGATGGGCAACGAAACCGCAACAAACCGCCAAGCACCATTGCGGTTTCTACGTGTTGAGGCAAACCACCAAGCACCACTACGGTTTCTATGTGCTAAGGCAAACCGCCAAGCACCACTACGGTTTCTACATGCTAAGGCAAACCGCCAAGCACCACTATGGTTTCTACGTGCTAAGGAAAACCACCAAGCACTACTACGGTTTCTACTTGCTAAGGCAAACCGCCAAGCACCTTCCAAGGGAAACTGCAAGGAGCCACCTAAGGGACCGAAAGGAACCGCCAAGGCACCATTGAGTCAACCTTACGGTTACAAAAGAAGACCAAGAGAGAACTCAATGAAACTGCAATATTCCACTACCGCAATGAAAACGGTTTCAACGAAGGCAAACGACACCAAACCACAAAGTCAACCTTACGCTTTAAGTGAAGACCAAAACCATAAGGAACCGCAGGCATACATTGCGACTGTTACGAACTGCCAAGACAATATTGCGGTTCACTACGACTTTTACGACGACACAACTTCATGCTCCTGAAGCGGAGTTCAAATCCAAATGATGTATAGATGTCGTTGTACACTACTTCATGTCCAAGTACACATTTAGAACTAAACTAAATTTGTAAATATAGATTAGTTAAAACATATCTTGTAAACAAATGAGGTCATCATGTATAAATACATCTCTAGCTCTCATTAATCAGTGTGCATTAGAGCGGAAGATCTGTAACATACAATTGTTGCTCTTGCTCCATTACAAGCAGTTTATGTAATATACAAGCAACACTTCTTTATCTGTGTCTTACGTAGATGTTTTGTATGTGTTGTGATTTGATTGCATTACTCTATCTTGCTTGACGCACTCGTTCACTCACTCTGACATATCACGGACGTCTCTGACTCCTCTGCATCTGATTAGACTGTTTGGCTCTGACACCGAAGGAACAAGCGCAACAGCTCTGCACGATAGTTTTTCATTGCATAATTGAATATTCCAACTCTAATCATTGCCAGTAACTCTTATACTCTTCGGTGGATGCGATCACTCTAATACTTGATCGAGCATTTGTTTTTAAAAACCGGTCCTATATCGGGGTGAGAGTTGTTCCACACTATTTCCTTTCCTCCCGTTCGGATCGAACAAGTGGTAACAAAGCCTCTCGGCTTACTGGTTTTTTCTCCTTTGTTTGTTCCATTCATCCACCCGATTCCACCAAAAACCCTGCCAAATGTACCAACAATAGTTCTTCATTCTGTAATTGAACATTCCAACTCTAATCTTTGCCACTAACTCTTACACTCTTCGGTACCTGATCGTGCATTTGTTTTTAAAAATTGGTCCTATATCGGGACATGAGCTATTCCACACTATTTCCCTTCCTCTCATTCGGATCGAACAAGTGGTAATAGAGCCTCTTGGCTTACTAGTTCTGTCTCCTTCGTTTGTTCCATTCATCCACCCGATTCCACCAAAAACCCTGCCAAATGTACCAACTATAACGAGTGATCTAAAAAGATAAGTATCTATACACATCATATATAAGCTAGCTATAAAGCAAAAACACTAGTTGCATCCATCTGATCCATCCTCATCTTGGTCATCAGATGGGGCTTGTTGTTCCTGCATGCGCAACAAACATGAATTCGTCTTCTGATCATAATAACTATACTAGGTGTGAGAGAGAATAGCAGATAAAATGTAGTGGACGTCGTACTTGAGGAGCAATAGCCCAGTTTATTTGCACGCATTCCAATTTTTTATCATATAAAAAAGTATTTATTCTAAGGTGTGCAAATGAAAAAAAATAGTCACAAATCAAATTTAAATTAAGGGTTTAGGGTAGACTTACAAAGTGGGCCCGAAAATCTCCCTCACCACCACTACCCAGGTGAGAATCCCCTGTGGTCTGTAGTCAAACTTTGGCTGTCTCTCGTTGTTGTTTGAAACGATCTAGATTATCTTTATATTCTTTCTTCGCATACTTTCAGTCAACTTTCTCCATGTAGGAAGGCCTAGCTCTACCAGCTCTCACTGCATCGTGGATCTCCGATGTGCGGTGGCTCATCGCGGATCCTATGCAGCTCCTCATCCATGTTCGTGCAAACTCCATTTTCTCGGATGGGACTAAGAACTCACTACACAATTGATCAATGACGCAATTCTTGTGCTCATCGCTGACATCGCGCCAATCATGAAATATGTCTCGGAGAAAGTATATATACATGAGCTCCCTCATGCGCGAGATGACGACCTTACCACAATTATCCTTAATGATGTAACCATCTTTGTCTATGTCATACGATGGCAGGATGCGAACTGGTGGAGATGTGGCTTTGGGAGTGTCTGCGAGGGTGGCCTCAGGTATGTGAGATGTCCAGTCGACATGAGAATACTGGGGGGGGAGTCTGGAGGGGAAAATAGACGGGGGGGGGGGTTCTGAAGGGGAGTGGTCTCTGACCTAATGGAGAAGTATGACCCAACAAAGTATACGAAGGATAGGGGTACTCTGGGGCAGTGGGTAAGAATTGCTACGAAAGAAGGTAAGAATGGCATCATTGGCTCAAGTTTATTGAGTGCTTATACATGAGAATGTCTCAAAGTTTTGCTTACTTATGTTTGGATGGTCATATTTGTGATGGAAACTATGAATTGATATAGATTTCTTGATTCTACAAAAGTAAACAAAGTACATGCAGTGAGGCGCTACCTCAGCTTCACCTTTTGGCAATCCTTGAGGTATGACACTCTCGATAGCTATCATTTTATGTCTATTGGACAATGACAACCTAACTATAGGTGAATCACTAATAGGAAGATGCTCATACATAATTTTTATGTGGATTATTGGATGCTAGGGATAGTGACTCCATCACTGATGGTAGATCGCTGGTCTATCAATAAAGTTTATGATAATTGTTGGTGCACTGTCTAAAAGACAGTTGGACACCCAGCTATGAGATAATGGAATGATTTTTTTTAGCATATAAACCATGCACACTCGTTGGTTAAAAAACATTGCAATTTTTGCTAAAAAAAACAACAAGAAAGTAAGGGCAGTAGGCCACCCTAGTAACCATTGGTTTAATTCAAAATTGTGATACTTGAAGTTTGCTAATTTTTGCTTTCTAATAAAAACAACTTATGGTAAAGGGTAGTAGGCCACCCAAGTAACCTTTGGAGTACTTCAAAAGCATGATAAACAAAAGTGCATAACATGCATGTTTGATTTTTTGGTCATACGGTTGCTATTGACTTGGAAGTGATCATTGCAGTATAAGTCTCTATCTAACATGAAAAGTGTTTCGGTCCTTTATATATAAGAATAACCAAAAGAGGTTATACCTCTTTAAGTTTTGATGAAGTTGGAATGGCTTATGACTAATGAGATGAATGACACCGTTTGTCAAAATCGAAACATTAGAGGTGTTCTAAATCCAAAAAAGATCCTTTGTAAAGATACTTTTTATATTTTTTCTCAAGTTTTGCTTACACATGGACCAATCAAAACACTCAAATTTGAAATCTACATAATGTCGCTCATTAGAATTGAAAAAAAAAAAAATCTTAATAATGCTATAATTTGGCATCGGGGGCAGCCTGGAAGCATGACATGTTATTCATAGTATAATATGTAATTATCATTAAAAATAATATAACTTTTTAATTGTAGCTCCGATTGAGACGAAAATTATATTGTTGAAATTTGCTTGAGAGGGCTTTCCAACGGTATAATTTTCATCTCAATTGGGGCTATGGTTAAAAAGTTATACTATTTTCAATGAACTACAAACGATAATGTACATAGAATGGTTAAGCATCGAAAATAGTGCAGGCAGAAATGAAAAAGAATTTGGGCAAAAAATGAATTTATTTTGTTAATTTACATTAATAAACTTTGTCAATCTACGTGGCATTCCTTAAAGGGTCCTTTTTGGATTCAGAATTCCTCTAATGATGGATATAACCAGCTTGACATAAACCTCTTACTATTCTGGAATTAAGTGAAGCTAGCAAGGACTTTACACTATCATTAATCCGTCATTGTCATTTTGGAATCACTAGTACCTAAGGCGGGTGTCTCTAAGTCATGTGGAGATGGGTAGCTCTCAGAAGATGTCTTCGCCTCGAAATTAGGTATGGAGCTTTGTGTAAAATACCAATATGGTTTATCTTCTTACCTTTTTAGAGACTGTAAAAGCAAGTCGAAACACATAATACGATACGGTCAATTTGCTCATGAGAAACTTAAATGATAAGAGTATATTGTGCATCTTCTAAAAAGTAGTCATAAAGGTAGACATTTTTATAAGTTGCTTAAAGAACATAAAACGACAGCTATATGTATGATTTTGATTGGTTCAAGACGTAGCTCGAGCTAGCTTGTATGGCATGGATTTTTCCAAGCTATAAAGTAATTCAACTCCCTAATTTTTTTATGGGAAGTTCGTGGGGCTAGTATGGCACGGATCTGCCCTAGTACCTAGCACTGATGCAAGGCTCACGTCTCCTTATACACAGTTATTGAAAGATAGCTTCTTATATGTGTAGAATATGAATAAAAGTTTAAATACATTTGGTTTGCCCTTATACTGATCAGTATAGCATCTGTCCTAATACGGTTTTGTTTTAGGACAAAATGTATTGCTAATGCTATAATGCTTGGTAGGGAACATTGGACGTATGTTTTGTATTTGCAAATAAGCTGATAAGGTAGTGAATCTTGTTTCGGACATGGATAACAACTGATGCTCAGCTATGACACCTATCTTCTTCACATAACTAACTCGTGCAGTTGTGTTTTGTGGGATGGTGGGTAGGTAATAGTTGAGTGTCCTAAAACTTGTTTCGCTTTATGATATTATGCACTGTAAGACTTTATACAACTTTGTTTTTGTCTGTTATTATTGTGTCATCTATGTAGCATAGGGTCTGAATGCTAGGAGCGTCAACCCCGTCTTCATCTGCATAGCAAAAGGGAGAGAGGAGAGGAGAGAGAGTGAGAAAGAGAGAGTGAGAATGCCTAGGTTGAGAAAGGCTTTGGGGGCTCGAGCACCTACCCAAAGATATTAATCTCAATGGAGAGAGAGAGA
>MU833139.1:0-60688 GCA_029204225.1 Diphasiastrum complanatum
GGAATTGTGTCTGCTGGTAGGAGTTTAAATAGTCATGAACTATTTAAACTAGTTTATATAATCATAAACTAGCTCTTAACAAATTGGGAGCTCTTTAGGTTTATCGCTCCATAATCTCAAAGTGGCAAAATTGAGTGTTCAAGATTTAACATGATGGGAGCCAAAAGCTTCTGGATCTGGTGAATTGAATCAAGTTTTATAGGGGGGTAGAGACGTAACCTCAAAGTGAACCATTCCTACAGAAGCCTGAAAAGCTCATTTTTTAGTCCGAAGTTGCATGAAGCAAAAATGAAAACAGAAAATGCAAGGTCTTGGAAAGCAATTACAAAGCAATTTGTGAACTGCATTCATCGCTTAATCAACATAAACATAAACTGGAATGAATACACAATGTGTGTGTGTGTGTGTGTGTGTGTGTGTGAGAGAGAGAGAGAGAGAGAGATCCCTTTAGAGGCAAATTAAATCTTATTTTCCACATTTTTTAGGCAACACTTATTTTCTGTAGCCGGCGATTGAACAACAGAGGCCTGTAAAGCGACTTTTTCAATCATCTGAATTACCTGCTTCATGTTGGGACGTTTCCCGGGTATCTCTTGACAACAACAGCAGGCTACTCTCATGAGCTCCAGCACATCACCCATTGGGCACGCACCTACGATGCTACTATCTATTGCTAAAGAAGCTCGCTCCAGACAAGACAAGCTTTGAATCCATGTAACTAAATGACCCACACCAAATTTTTTGAAATAGCAATCAGTTGGCCTCTTACCTGTTAGAATCTCTAGCACAACTACTCCAAAACTGTACACATCTCCTCTAGTTGTAGCTATACATGTATGATTGTACTCTGGCGGAATATAGCCGACTGTCCCAGCAACATCAGTGCTTACATGAGATTCTCCATGCATCAACCTTGCCAGCCCAAAATCAGCCACATGAGCCTCAAAATACTCATCCAGCAAAATGTTGCTAACTTTGATATCTCGATGAATAATGGGCGGAGAGGAACCATAATGGAGGAAGCATATCCCTTGAGCTGCCCCATTTAAGATCTTAAGGCGAGTCGACCAATCCAGGGGCTTCATGTCTTCCTCCCTACAGTGAAGCCATGTGTCCAGGCTCCCATTCTTCAAATATTTGTATACAAGAATTCGATCATTACCATCAGCAGAGTATCCAAGAAGAGGTACCAGATTTTTATGCTTAACTTTGCCTAAAGTTTGCATTTCAGCAAGAAATTCTCTCTCTCCTTGAGTTCCATCTGTGACAAGTTTCTTCACTGCTACCCACGATCCGTCTCCCAGGACAGCCCTGTAAACCATGCCAAAACCTCCATCACCCACAATATTTGCCTGGCTGTAGTTGTCTGTTGCAAGTGCTAGCTCTTTGGGATTTAGGCTGATGGGATATAATCCACTGAAAGTTGAAACATAACCTGAGGATTGCTTCTTACAACTGCTTTGACTACAGTGGAACTTTCGGCCCCGCCGAAGAAGTGCAAAGAAAAATCCCCAAAAGCCGCAAAAACCTATTGTCCCAGCAAGGACAATATAAAGAGGTAAGAGTCTCAAATGATGTTTTTGGGCTGAGCTTGGCTTGACGACATTATTGAGCTTGGAGGAGTAAACTGGGAGCAAGGTTCAAGCGGTAAGCCACATAATTGGTCATTTCCTAAAAATGACATTTTATTAAAAGTGCTGAGCTGACCTGAATTGGGAATTTCTCCAGCAAGAAAATTATATGACAGATTCAGTTTGAAAGGAAACTAAGTTTTGTAAGCTCTACAGGAATAGGCCCAATCAAAGTGTTGTTGGATAAATCAAGATTCAAAAGGCCAGATGCATTGCCTAAAGATATGGGAATTTTACCACTAAGGCCTGTTCATACTTAGGGTCCAGAACTTGCAAGTTTTTTCAAATCACCCAAGCTAGCTGGAACTGCCACCTGTAAGCCTGGTAGAGAGAAAAATCTAATGTTGTTGGAAGAGCCAAAGCCGTGTACCTCAGACCCTCAGCTGTGTAAACTATTGACAGAGGGCCCCACTTATCTGGAAACTTGGACTCACCTTCACTAGCCGTGAGATTGCTCCAATCAGATGGCAAGGGTCCCAGTGAACTTATTGTACGAAAGATCAAATGCTCGTAGGTATGAGTAGTTCCCAACCCAGTAAGGAATCAAACCATCAAGTTGATTGTGAGAAGAAAAAGGAACTGAATTGATGAGAAGGCCAGCCCAGATGTCAGGTACAGGACCAATCAAGTTGTTTGAACCTACATCCCGTCCAATCAAGCTTTGAATTTGACAAAGAGAAGAAGGGATGGTTCCTTTCCAGATTATTATTGGCAAGCGAAAGCATAAGTAAGTTTGTCAAGCCTCCCAATTCAACACGGAAAGGCCCACTGAAGGAATTTTCCTCAAGCCACAGAACCTTGAGCTTGGTGCAGTTTGAAATGCTTGCAGAATAGCTCCCAGAAAGTTGATTCCCGGCGAGGGACTAGCGACAGCAGATTAGAAAGTAAATAGATTCCTTCGGGATTGATCCAGTCAAATTATTATGGTCAAGCCAGAGCTCCGCAAGCTGTGAACAGTTTCCTAGAGATCCAGGTATAGGACCATTAAACTGGTTATTGTGAAGCACCAAACTTTTGAGACTTGGAAGATGACCAAATTCCATAGGAGAGCAACCCACTCAAGTGATTGTTAGCAAGGTAAATCTCCCTCCAATAGAGGAAATCCAGAGAAATTAAGGTCAAGGACTTCCAGAAAGACTGTTAACCCTAGGCTTAGTACTTTCAGCTGTGATAGACTCGCAAAGCTTGGGGGTATAGTACCGGTTAAACTATTGGCTGCAATCTTGAGGCACACTAAGCTTCTTGAGCAGTTCCCAAGTGCCGAAGGCAACTTCCCTACCAGATAATTTGAGCATAAATCAAGCGATGTGAGATTGCTAAGTCGCCCAATCGCTCAGGAATTGGCCCAGTAAAGTTGTTTTTGGCTAAATTTGAGCACCCTTTATGGATCTCAAATCCAAAGAGACTCATTGTTAGATTGCCCTCCAACTGATTGTAGCTCAGGTCCCAGGATTTCTAGTCTTTGAAGCTGCCCAATCCCTGTGGGTATTTTTCCAGTCAACCCAATTGTGTGATGCATCTCAACGTTTGTAGAGCATGAAGCTCCCCTAACTCAAAAGGCAGATTACCAGAGAGATTGTTGGAGCTTAAATCAAGCGTCTCCAACCTGAAAAATCTCGGGACTGACTGATAGATATATTGCCTGTAAATTATTGTTTGAGAGATCCAGGATACTTAGCTGCATCCTCAAGATAGCTGTAGGAATTTCCCCACGAAAATGGTTGTGGCTAAGATTCAGCACTCTGAGATTGGAAAAGCTTGTTAGTCAAGAGGAGAGAGATCCTGTCATCATGTTATGGCTTAAATCTAGCTCAGTAAGATCCTTTGAGCAGGAGACCATGTCGATACTACCATTGAAATAGTTCTTAGAGAGGTTAAGGACGGTGAGCTGACGGAGTTCCTGCCATAGAGGAAAGATCTCTCCCTGCAGGCCAAGACCAGCAAGCTCCAGCTTCGCCACTGAAAGCTGCTGTCCCCATGTCACACCCTTCCATGAACTCAGATTCGCACTCCCCCAGCTTTGCAACAGGGGATCTCCTCCCCCGAAAAGCTGATTCTTGAATAACAGCAGGACCTCACTGTCATTCTTACCACTTATCACTGACCTAATCTGGCACTTCTCTGAAACTGGAGATAATGCTGAGCTTAAAATCTGATCCAAGAGTTGTCTTGGAGGTTTCTGAAGATGATATTACAGCCAATAGATGTAGAAAGAAGAACACCTTTGATGATGCGAAAAGGGGCAAAGAAAAACCATGCGGCATTGCAGCAACTCCAAACCAAAGCTGTAACCTCTCAGGTACAATTAGTCAGAGCATCTGCAGGAACCCTGAAGGATCGAAGGAGCTAACAAGCATTCTGATCCTGTTCTGGATGAATGCCAACCACTCTCCTGGACCACTCACTCCAAGCCCTTTTCTTTATGGTCTGCTGCTTGCTGAGCTTGAGCTTTCAGTGGATCAAGGCAGAAAAGTAACCAAATTTCATCTCTTTTTCAATCACTCACACAAAGCTCACACCACAAGCAACCACCTCACATCAATACTCTTTCAATCTCTGGGTGCAAGCAGCACCCATTCTTTTTCTGCTCATGCCCCACAAGAAGCTCCCTTTCATCGTCAAACAACCACCTGCATCCACACCCTCCCTTGCTGCCCAGAACCTTCCACCCAAAACCTCAAAACCAGAACCCATCCAGCACACCCTCCCAGCTGCCTCATCCCCACCTCAAATTTCCACCCTTGGCAAGCCGATCCAAAATGCACGAAAGGTGAAGCAGCACGAAACTTGAAACGCTAAAGGCCAAGAAGCTGTCTTGCAAGAAGAAGAAGAAGAATGGGGGGATAATTGGTAGGTGGGAGGAAAACGACAAAGAATACCACCCACCAAGTTGACCAGTTTTGGAAGGAGGGGCCCACCAAACTGGCAGTCTGTGACCCCTTGACTCCATCCCCTCGTGAAGTAACGGTATTGCCATCAATGAGCTGTAGGTGCCATGGTCCATTGCTCATCAAAAACGCATAAAATATACTAGGGCAAGGCATATTGATGAAATTGATATTTTATTGATCATTGTTTAGAGTGTGTAGGTTTTTTGTTGTAAAGGTGGAGTTGAGTCCTTAGAGCTTGTAGGGTTTTTGTTATGCAATGAGGAGTTGAGTCGGTAATTTGAACTCACTCGCCAAGTAGGTTTCGTTATACGTAAAAACTTTCGAGTTGTACGATGAATCACAATCAATACCCGTAAAAGACCAAGATATTCTTGTGAGCCTAGGCCCATTGTTAACATTTGCATTGGTTTGATTAGTTTTAAAGCTTTTAGGCTTTATATGTTGTTAAAATAGCCCGGTAGTTTTATATATTATTTTAGATTTATGTTACTTTAAATTGTAGCACTTCTATTGAAGTGTTGTAGGTATGCTAGAGAGTTCAATTGAAAAGCACATGTGACAACTGTGCTCAAGCTTTGAGGTATATGCCCCCTCAAAGCTTAAATCTTGAAGTATGTCTTGTTAGCCAAAGGTCTTTTATACTCATGGTAAAGATACTCGTGCTCACCCTTTTTTGTTAGCATCCAAGTTTTTAGTAAATTATAGTGATGGGTGTACCTACTTAGTACTGATTCACCTAATGGTTAGGAAGTAGGCTCTCTAGTATGCTACTAGTGCCAACTAACTCATCTAATGGCTACACTTAGGCTACTCTATTACGTAGACTAAAGGAGAATGAGGGTGGAAATTTGTTATAACTTGGCTAGTGTGCTGTTGCAATCTGGCCATCATATAAAGATGGTAAATGCTTCAAGCAGCACTATCTCCCAAGCACCATCAAGTGTCCTTGCATGCATTGCCTTCGCTCCACAACCTCCACCACCATGGCACTTGAGGTTGCATCCAACTAAGGCTTTGATATTTTCACTTTGAGTGCTTTAGTTTGGGGCTAGAGCTTTGGAGATTGAGAAATTGTTTGTATGCCATCTTTTTTTGTGCGTGTGAGCCAGGAACTTCAGCAAGGTTGTGGAAGCTTGTCATCTCTTGTCCTTAAGTGATAGAGGGAGTGAGCCATCCCCTACTCTCTTAAGCATTTAGGCTTATTTCTTGAGATCCATAATAGATTGTTAAGATAACTTATAATGTCAACAAATTTAGTTATAATAAGGTCGGTGCTACATTGAACCCTCTATATATGTTAACCCTAGTTATTAATTAATTTTTGGCTACTCCCAAGGATTTTACATAGTAAAACTGTTATTTGTTAACAAAATTTACTCCCGCCTTCAAGAAATTGACCTAGTTAAATGTTATTTTACAGATAGGGGAGGGCTATGTCCAACAATTTGGGTTTTTAGGGCACATTTCTTTTAGGGCATTTTGCTAGCCCAGGCCCCAGCCATCAGTTGCAAGATGTGCAAATCTCCTTCATTCCCTTTCAGCGCACTAAGCGTTCCATCCCAGGTTATTCCATTTTGTGTTTTGCTAGCCCAGCCCCCAGCCATCGCGTTAAAGAGTCAGCTTGATTTCAACAACTGCCATTTCGTTTAAAGCTCACATTTTTGTTTGATTCCCTCCATAAATGTTTGCATTATTTATTTGATTCCCTGGATATGTGTTCCCTTGAAATATGTTAATTTTTTTTTTCCACCCTGCTTATCTGTTATAGTGTTAACCCTCTATATTAGTTAACTTTTTATTAATTTTGAGGCCTAACATTCATCAAGGGTGCAATGTAGTTCAAACTTCAATGCCAAGGTCCACCAACATCCAACATCTTGGTCCTCGCTTGCAATTTTTTTTGTCTTGCCCTCTCAAGGTTATCTCTAGGGTGAGTACTCGTGTCACAATATGGTGTTTGCCCAAGCCAACTTGTCACCTTTGACATGTAGTACATAGGTGGTCACCCCTTCCACATCAATGCTTGTAGAATAAGCCAACCTTATAGAAACCTACAACACCTAACAGAAAGTGGTAGAATAAAGCCTATGGATGTTAAAATTATTCCTAAAACTAGTTGAATCTATATTGAAAAAAGCCCTTTAAAGTATAAAATCAAAAGGTAAATGCTAATTTCAACAATTGGCATATAAAACTATCAATTTTTCTCAAGCATTGTTCCACATGCAAGGAATCTACATTTGTGATTGGACGCTCCAACATCTGTGTGTCAACTATAGCACGTGCAAGTGGCTAGGAAACATCAACCTTATTAGGAACTCAATGTTTGATGACAAACTCATTTCTAGAAGCCTATTGACAACACTTGTCTACTTAAGATCGAATCGAGTTTATTGATTCACTCTTTTTCTCAAAAGCAACGTGCATTTCTTGGTGTGGGAACCCAGCCACACATGAGTGGTATCCCAAAAAAAACAGCAACTTGCACAACAGAAAACATTTTTTCATGCAATTTGGGTAAGGTTAACTTAGCAAAATCAACCTTTTTATGCCAAAGAGTGACCTATGAAGAATGTTCTTGATAGCTTAGTCACAATCCTTGTCCCTTGGACTGAATTCACTCACTCCCTTGATAAGCAACAATTTGCAAGACATGTAGCAATTCTCCTTATAATGTGAATTAGGCTCATTTAGTGGAACTGTCTCCCCCATGTCAATAAGCAATTTGCAAAGTTTATAACATTCATTGTGATGAGCTAGACAACTACAATAAGTAGTTAACATATGCATCATTGCTCCCGCGAGTGGGTATTTAGTTGGCTACCCTTGTAGTTGTCAACATCTTGACAATTACCATCGATAATCGTGCTTTCTCATAAACCATTGATGATATTGTTGCTTTGTAGTTGGGCATGTTGGAGCGACTTTGTCTACAAAATATAACAATTGTTAGAGTATATAAAACTCACCCTTCCAACTGGGTTAGGTTGAATCATCATATATATCCTTGGTTCTTTCTTGAAAGCCTACAAGTTGCTTGCATGATACATAAAATTCATTGTGATAGAAAATTGTGAGATGAGATGGGAGATGTCTTGGTTGCTAGAATGCAAGAGATCTCAACAAGGACACTGGTGGCCCATTCACACAAATATAAATTTTTTTTTAACCTGACAAGTACAATGCAAAAAATCCTAGAAATGATGTGATGCTTCTATTGAACTAAGCATGTTACCTCAAGAAAAAAATTCTCATCTCTCCATACAATGGCGCTCTACCATCTCTAATATAACTTGTCCAAACTTTTGTCATTCTTGTCTAGCAACATTCTACCCTATCCTATTCTATCCAATCACATATTGGGCTTGCTTTTATCAACATGCAATCTTTTGTCACTACTCTAATTGTCACTTTGCACTTTTGCCCTAGCTTTATCTATTGTTCTATAGGGAAAAGTAGAGACTGCTACCAATGAGCGATCATTTCTAGTAGAAATCATCTTAGGTCTAGTAAAACAATAGCAAACAATCGCCATAGTCGTAATACAGTAGAGAGAGAGAGAGAGAGAGAGAGAGAGAGAGAGAGAGAGAGAGAGAGAGAGAGAGAGAGAGAGAGAGAGAGAGAGAGAGAGTCACATCCATGTCCAATATGTGGGATTTGAAATAATTCCTGACATGGATAGCCGATCACTCCAGTGTATGTGGTTATTAGTTATGCCTCGTCATTCCGGACTTTCGGAATGTGATGGTGTTGGGGGTACTCCCACCACTCTGTAAATAGTTGCGAGGGTCGTGGCATCTTGTGTGCGTAAGCCCATGGCCCAATGAGCAGTTGTAAATAAATAACTTTGGACATAAACTTGACTTTGGGCCATGTAATTTAAAATAATATTAGAAGGCCAAAGTCAAGCTTAAACTTAAGTTCCTAAGTTTGGTTAATTAGTCAAAGTCAATTGGTGGTAGGTGAAGTGTGTTTCTCTCTCCACCATTGATTAGTTTGTGTTTTTGATTAAGGGTGTGAATTTCGATCTCACCTTCCTTAGAATAGCCAATAGGAGAAAGGGGCAAGGGCCTTCCCCATCCATAAGAAGGCACCATTTGTATCATATTTTCATGTTTAATAGAGAGGAGGAGACTCTCGTAATTTGAGAGCTCAAGCATCCTCATTTGCTAATCGATCTTGTCTATGCTCTTGTTATGTTTTGCTTGTTGTTTCTAGTTTCCATGTTTTTGCTTTGTGATAGTTAAGTTTTTTCCATAAGCAATGACATTGAGCATTTGAGCTACCCTCCATCTCAACTCTCCATCTCCATCCTCTTCTCTATCACTCTCTCTCTCTCTCTTTCTCTATTCACCCTCTATCAAGATGAATGCACGTGGTTAGAGTTAAGGGAAGTAGTGTGGATTGGAGTTAGTGAAAGTAGTGTTAAAAGGGAGTAGAGTAGGGAAAAGAGCATAATACACCTAAATTTAGCAACTTGATATAGTTAGGCACCTATCTAGTGTTCTAATCCTCTTTGAAAGGCGGAACTACACACCCTACAGTGGCGTCGTTGCCGGATATAAGTATCAGTAACAAGTTTAGTTGGATTTTTAGTTGTTTTTATTTTTTTAGAGTGTTTTTTACGTGGATTTTGGGTAGAGTTAGCTTGTTTTTTGTATTTTCTTGTGCTTGGACTATTCACAGCTAGCGGAGGAGGTGTGAGAGGGTAGTGGAGATTCAAACAGCCTCTAAGGGCTTGACATCCAGCCAAAAACCTTGAAAACCCATAAAAACATTCAAATTTGTATTCTGGAGGGAAAAGAGAGAAAAAATTCATCAGATTTTGTTTATTCAAAATCCAATGGGAACCAACCCTTGCATGACTGACAACAGCTCCAAGGTACTTTCCTAGACCTGCATAGAAGCCTACGAGAGTTACTTCCAATCAGATCTTGAAAAATCAGAGAAAAGCCATAAAAATTTCAAAAAGCCCTTGTAAAAATCAAAAAAAAATTCAAAACAGTGAACCAACCTTCGCAGAGCCCTCTGGAGCTCCATCTCAATAAGACAAGGACACAGAAAAGGCTGTGAAGATTCATTCCCAAAGAAAGTGCCCTTGCAAAGGTTCCCAAGGGAAAAAAAAAAGGCGAGAAATGAGTTGAGAACCCTCGTAGACATCAGATTGGAGTTCTATTGGCAGGTAACCTTCGCAAAGAATTCTAGAGTTCCATCTCAGTGAGCAAGGACACAGAAGAGTCTGCGAGAGTTAGTTTGATTCTAGTGAGCCAAAAAATAAATCTAAGTGCTGAGAAATCAACAAAATCAGAAGATCCAAAAAATCCTTCCACAACTAACCTTTGCAGACCATCCTATTGGCTTCAAAATGTCATTTTACATTAATGATGAAGTTTGCGAGAGTTAGTACAAAGTATTGGTAAATATCAGAGCAAAAAGGTGTTCGTGAACTGTCACATATAGTGAAATTTTCATTTTCTACGAGAGTTAACCTTCGCAAACTTTTTCAGAGCTAGATCCACACTAGATACAGCTCCAGTAAACCCTACAAGAGTTACTTCCCAGTAGTTTTTGAAAAATCAAGAGAACCTTCGCATAGCCAACTCTCACATGAGTAACCTTCACAGACTAGATCAATAGTTAGAACTATACCAGATCCAACTATTGTGAAAATCTCAGGCCAATCGGAGCAAGGATCAAAAAGTTATCAAGAAAAAACCATTGTAAGAGGCCTAAAATCACACTATCGGCCAATTAAGATCTCTTAAGATCTAGATTGAATTCCATTGTACCAGCAAGATCCAACATCCTTGGACTCTACGCCGAATGAATCTAAGATCTAGACGATCAATCGCGAGAAGAACAACGAATCAAGCACCAAACCTTCCCAGAGTTGCAGTTGCGCGAATTGAGGCAGAACCTAAACCAGCACCAATGGATCCTATGGGTCAACTTGTGCCTGTCGCACCATTGCAAGTAGTCCAGAGGATATATGGAAATACCTAAAAATGATAAATCATCAGATCCTATCAGATTCCTCCACATCTACGAGCAAGCATGCAAAATTATGGCAAACAAACGTCGGCAGAGAAATTGATTATATTCCTGATGTCTCTAGTAGCAGTAGCACAAGATTGGTTCTTCAACCTATCGGAAGAAGAAAAAACCACTTGGGAAGCGCTTAAAGCGCTCTCATCACGCGCTTTAAACCAAGAAAGTTCTTGGAAGATCCGTTTCTCATGTTGAACAAAGTGAAGACGGGAAAAAGAGAAGCGTCAGGGACTATAGAAAACATGTCAAACACTTAAGATCCGAATGCAATGTAGCCCTAATTCCCGATCATGCAGTTATTATGTGGTTTCTCGCAGGGTTGCCACGTAGCATTAGAAGAGAACTTAAAAGACGACAATAGTATGCTACATTGCAGGAAGCAATGAAAGATGCCATCAATGAAGAAGATGAGGATTCAGAAGATGAATCATATCCGACCACTCATAATCCAACTCCTTCGGTAGCATCATCATCCAACGCATCCAACCTATCCACAGAACTGTTGATAGAGCAAATGACGAAGTTACACAAGCAACAGATGGAACAACTGATGGTGTAGTTTGATCAGAAACTGAAGGACTTGCAGGGAGCTGTAGCACCAATTCCAAATCCACTGGAACAGAACTAGCTGTAGTACCCTCGTCGAGAAAATGTATGGTGCTCAGTTTTCACTCATAACCATACAACCAATGAGTGTCCGGTGTTAAAGCAAAACCTGAGATTGACATAGAGATTTTGCCATCTGTGCAACACATCATTGCACGAGACAACATTTTGCCCATTTAACCCCCGGATCAGAAGAGGAATCCCTATCAGATCTCTTATCCTTATCATCAAGGGGCACCCAATGCGGCACCGAGATATGGCATGCCGAACAATTAGTAGCGCATGACCTTATGTGCACCACCAGGGCCAGCTAACAACCAAGTGGCTCATGTGAATTTAGCAGCGACGGAACATGAACCACCAACATCACCTCAACCTGAGCAGCAGCAATGGTACGGTCCGGAAGAGATATTTGTAGATCCAGCCAGTAACGAATATTATGCGACCTATGCGGCTCAGTCTCAGCGTCAATGTGGTAAAAATTACGGATACGGCGAAGGCCATCAAATTGCAGAATGTCCTTATAAGGGACAATATACGGCCTTCTATCGAGAATGAGGATACGGACACTGCTTTAAAAATTTTCCATTAAAACCTGGAACAAGTGCACCATTAAATTTAATCTCAGTATACCCTGTAGCAGTTCTAGGAAGGATGCCACCAGAAAAAAAAAATACCTTCATGCCCCAGTGCTAGCAGTCACGTGAGCGCAAAAGCAGAAGGGAGTGGCTCCCTCACCACCCCCATCGGTATCAAATGATCAACCCTCAACTGCAGGACCATATCCGAATGTGAGAGAAGAAGGAAGACATTATCACAAGATACGTCACTGGGTGTAGAAAGCGCAAGCGGAGGAAAGGGCACAAGCAAGAGACATACCTGCAGAACATCTTGTTGCTGAAGAACCAATATCGCAAATGGGCTTGCCATTGTGAACTGATCAGAATGATCAATTGCATCATCATGAATCACCTTTCCACATAGTGGAGCCCGAGGATCCGCATACTGAGATACTCACAAGTTTTCTAGCAAGCCGTGTTAACTTATCGCTTGGAGACACAGATTGCACCGCAAGCCAAGAGCCTCCTGGCTGAATGGGCCAAAGCGGAAGTGGAACCAGTAACACATTATGAAGGAACGAGCAACGTCCTCCACATTGGGGCAGCGTAAGAAAGCAAAAATAACAATATCACCCTACCAATCAAGCACAAGAGATTCGAGGATGAGGCAGCAGTGGTAGATGGAGGATCAAGTGTAAATTTGATCTCCACTACTTTGTATCAGAAGTGGGGTTTACAAGGATTAAAACTAGCAAATTTTGTCATCAAATTAGTTGATCAATTCTATGTAAAACCAAGGTGTAGTTGACAACATCCCGATGAAAATAGCAAGAATGCAGTTTGTAATCACTTTTGTGGTGATGGACATACCAGAGTCCCCTTCTGCCTATTGCGTTTTACTAGGAAGACCTTGGTTGAGGATCGCGCAAGTGGTATACAATTGAGAAACTAGAGAACTCACCTTCGAAAACAGAGAACAGGTTGTAAAGGTCGATTCAACCACATGGGCGATGAAACCAATTACACCAAAAGCTGATGACGGATCATCCACCACTGATCACACAATTGATCACCAAGGCAAGCCAAGGGAGGTCATTACGACTCTAAAACGGATATTGTGAGATGGACAGACGCATTGGCAACCGTTGACTATATGGCTGGCCATGAACCGGATTCAGATTCAGAACCCAGCACATCTTCACCCCAAGTGCTATACATTGGACACACCAATCACTTTCGGGGTGAATATGATCAATGTAGCATGGTTGTCAATGGAAGCTATTGAGGACCCTGTGGACGATGACTTAGTCCCTTGGCAACATGCTTTTACCTACAAGAAGGAGACTGAGCTGACTGATGAGCAGGTCATGCAACATATGAACCCAGATCGCTATGGAATGAAAAAGGTACCTACTCAGCCACCACAGAAATCGACAACGGCTAACGTGTCCAAGATAGATCCACCCAAGGCATCTGCCGTTCTATTAAAGGGATCTTTTTTGGTTATGCTGAAAATAGCAAAGGATATAGAGTCTATAATCCTGTCACTAAGAAGATGTTACTTTTGATGAAGGTAACTACTTCAAGTTGAATGAGAAAGCTTCTAATCCATCTTATGTCAAGGATCTTGTAAGGTCTGAGGAGGAGCCTACATGTGATCAAGATCTTGAAGATCCATCTCAAGATCCGAGGACTCCAAGGAGATCTACAAGAAGGAAGGCCGAGCCCTCAAGGCTCAGCTATGTTGACAAAGGTGAACAAAGGGAAGATCTACATTCACTTACCTCTTACACTTTTCTAACTTCTATGTTTGATGAGCCAAGTTGCTTTGAAGAAGCTATGGAGTCACAAGAATGGAGGGATGCCATGCAAAAGGAGTACGATGCTCTTATGGAGAATCATACATGGAAGCTTGTGGATCTTCCTCAAGGAAGAAAGCCACTTGAGTGCAAATGGATCTATAGATTGAAGTACAATCAAGATGGGAGCATCAACAAACACAAGGCAAGGCTAGTGGCAAAGGGGTTCTTGCAAACCAAGGGAGTAGATTTCGATGAAACTTTTGCTCCTGTTGCTAAGCTATCTCTTGCAACTACTTTCAATTGGCCTCTATTTCAACTTGATGTGACTAATGCTTTTCTCAATGGATATTTGGAAGAGGACATTTTCATGAGGCAACCTGAGGGCTTCATCAAAGAAGATCAAGAGGAAAAAGTGTGATTGTTGCTAAGAAGCCTTTATGGGCTAAAGCAAGCACCTAGAGCTTGGTACTCTAGGTTAAATACCTTCTTAAACTCTATTAAGTTTGTTGTAAGTGCTTATGATCCTTCTTTGTACTTAAGGTTTAATGATGATAAAATCATCATTCTCATTTTGTATGTTGATGACATTATCCTTAGTGGAAATGATCTTGATGGTATACAAGATGTGAAAGTAGCATTGTTTAAGGAGTTTAAGATGATAGATCTTGGTAATCTTCATTTCATATTAGGAATAGAAGTTTCAAGAGGCAAGGATTTGAGTTTTATTTGTCAATCCAAATATGCTTCTTCTATCTTAGAAAAGTTTGAAATGAAAGATTGTAAAGGAATAGAAACTCCTATGGAGCAAAATGTAAAAGTTTCCAATAGTGAGGATGAAGCATCCTTTGAGGACATCACACTATATAGGAGACTTGTAGGCTCTTTGATCTATCTTACTATAACTAGACCTGATCTAAGTTTTAGTGTAGGCAAACTAAGCCAATCTATGCAAAATCCATTGGTTTGTCATTGGAAAAATGCAAAAAGGGTGTTGAGGTACATCTCAGCCACCAAGAACTTTGGCATTTTATATGATGGATCTAATCTAGCCTTAAGGGCATATTCGGATGCTGATTTTGCAGGTGATAAGGTGGATAGGAGGTCCACAAGTGCTTTTGTTACCTTTCTTTGCAATGGCATAGTGTCTTGGCTTTCCAAAAATCAAGATACTATCTCTCTATCTTCAACCGAATCGAAATACAAGGCACTAACATCCACAACAAAGGAGATTCTATGGTTGAAGAGGCTTTTTGGTGGAATTACAAGTCATGGAGGCCAAGGAGCAGCCAACAATATTTTGTGACAACCAATCAAGCCAAGCATTAGCAACCAATCCCAAATTCCATGCAAGGAGCAAGCACATAGAGATTGCTCACCATTTTGTGAGGGAAAAGGTTCAAGCAAAGGAGATCAAGCTACATCATGTGTCTTCTTCAGATTGCCTTGCTGATCTACTCACTAAAGCCTTGCCAAAGGCTTCATTTATCAAGTTAAGATCAGTCTTAGGTGTTGTAGATAGATGTACTATAGTTGTATCATGTAAAAATTGAGGAGTGTTAGAATGTAGCAATTTTCACATGGTTTTTGATGAATATTAGTCATCTATGTGGATCCACACGTGTGAGGACCTATCCACACGTGTGAAATGACACTTTTAATATTCAGATCTATTTTGATTAGCTTTCATTTGAGTCTAATATGACATCTCCTAAATTATAGGAGTTAGGTCCTAGATTGTAGGAATCTAGAAGGTCAACACAAACCACCAATGGATGATGTGGCAAACTTGATAGATCTTATCCAAAGTGGATATGGATAAGTACAATGAGCTGTCCTACACGCGCTGGATGTAGCTTAGAGAGAGATTATGGTGAATTTGTACTTGATCCATCATGGATCCATTATTGAGCTTAATGATGAGAAATCTTGGTTTGAGGGCGCACTTTTCTCAAGGTGACATCATAAAAAATCCAACTCCAGCCCCACATGCATCCAATCAGAGGCTACAAGAACTCTTCTAAAGTTCAGTAAAGAGTCATAGAGGCTTCCATTAGGTCCAGCAAGCAATTATAAGCTCAAATTGTGCAGGAGTCCTTCAACAAGCAAAACTTTAAGATATTGGTGCCTAAGCCCCCCAACTCCAAATTGGGTTCATGATGGCTCAAATAAGAGGCAATCCATCATATCTTTCATCTTGTAAAAATATCCAATGGTTTTAGACCACCAATTATGAGTTATTGAAGCTCAAAAAGCCCCAAAAATACACTATTTTTAGACTTTTTGAGACCTTTAATGGTGTCCAAAAACTTCATCAAAGCCTTAGGAAAACATGATTACACCTTTTAAAATGTGCATGCAAAGTATTAGCCATGGATTTTATGAATATCTCCAAAAATATTGAAAAACCACCAAAAAACCTTGTTTTTTGACTAAATTTCAATTTTTTTTTGGCAATTTCTTGTGGATCGAACCCACATGCAAGTGCAATTAGTTCAAATCTATTGTAATTTTATTACATGCAAGACTTGAATGTTCTGATTTTGGTCAACCATAGATCATATAGCCCATTTCTAGCCCAAACAATTTTTGGCTACAAATCACTATCTAGGCCCACTTTTGACATTTCCACTAGCATAAAATCATTAGAATCAATCATAATGTCTGGAAAACAGTAAGTACAAATCTGAAAAACATTCATGAACAGTAGCTTTGACATATTTCAAGCTAAAACAGTGAATACTATCTCAAAAACCACAAAAAACCATAAAAAATCCATAAATTTCCATCATTTTCTATGAAATTTCTATAATAATGATTATTCAAATGAAATCAAACCAAAATTAGAGAAGCCACTTACTTGGAGGTCAACTCCAACACCATGATGTAAAAAGCAAGGAGGAAATACCAAAAGGCTAGAAAAAAGCAAAAAACAATTCCACCTTCTGATCAATGCAAAGCCTTGTTCTGATACCACTATAAGGATCTCCAAGTGAAGATCTACCTAGATCCTATTGCATGCAACCAAAAGGACACCTGTGGAGCCAAACCACCCAACCAACAAGAAACGGATAGTCAAATCCCTAACCGTTTCACCCTTGAGCCATGGTGATTGAATAAAAGAGAGGAGAGGATCTTGGCTTTTGGAAACAGAAAAATTAAATAGGAGATGGTCAAGTTCCTACAAGATAAATAAAATTGATAATGTAACCATAGTTTAACTAAGTAGAACAAAATAAGATTAAGGACATTCACGAGCTCCAATATACAATATATCTTAGACATCAATCTTAGATTCAATGCATTTACATTTTCCTTCTAAAAATGTATCATTATAAGTCAACTTGGATGTCTCATAGTTTGTGAATATAAAATGAACAATACACAACATCAAATAATGCTTACAATATTAACATGTACCTTTGACTTGCACTTTAAACACAAAATGATTTATATGTATATATTATGTGTTTTGCGGAGATCATGGTAGTCAAACATATGCTGGTTAATGTTTGTAGTGGATTACATCACAATTCATATGAATCCTTAGTTTATTCTCTAAGTGTTCACGTTAATGGATGCTAGCATGATGCAAAAATAGAAAAAGAAAAGGCATATACTCTTGTACTTTATGCTTTGAAAGTGTTTTCTTGCTACAAATATTATGCTTTTGCTCTAGACTTGCATGGGGATGCCAGCATAAAGAGATGACACAATTTGGATTGAAGAATCTCTTGAAATCAACAAGTGTATTTGAATTATAGGAGCTAACAAAGATAGAATGCTAGGATAAGATTACAAGTATTTCAATGAAATTGATTGCGTTTCTTACATTAATTTTTGGATGAAGTGAACAAAAACAAATCTTTGATATTTTGTTACATGTTAAATGTCATAATTCGTGTGTAAACTACATCTATATATTGATATTACTATGTACATGTGTTTTATAACAATTACACATAAAAAATTGTCTTTGAAAGTTTTGGTGATTGATTAACATGTTCATAAAATACTTGAGGTTTAAGAAAGACAATGGTACATATATAGCTGAAAGGTGCATTTACAAGATGAACATAGGAACACAAACATCATATAATATGTCAATATTTTGGGAGAGTCCTATGCATGAGTCAAGTTGATAAGGGTTGGAATTTTTTCCATGTAGGCATAACCTCAAATCTCAAAACTCACAATTGGGACATGTGGAGCTTTGAGTTCCTTGTAGGCCTGACCTTACTCTTTGTTGAAAAGTGTACATATATTACATATTGAAGGCTAGTTGAACTAGTTATTATTGTCAAAGAAAACCATTTGGAGAAAATTTGAGCCATCATCATAAATTAAAAAGGAAACCACGTGGATAGCAACAAAATTAAAGAGGTTATCATGTTGCACCATTATGACTAGACACCAACATTATCATTGTAGTTACAAAGATAATATATTAAATATTATATATAAATGAGTTGCAATAAAAAATACTCGAAGGAATGATTGTGCTTTTGATGATTGCCCTCAATAGAAATCATGTAAAATGTTGAGCTTTTATGAAAGAAAGCTATGTGGCCTCGTTAATAGTTGGTATTTTGTTAGGTTAGATAAGGATCTAGTTTCATTTGTGAAAAACATCTAATGCAAAATGTTTGGTAGCTCTTGATATTAGTATGTAAGAAATAAGTACATGTAAGAAAGAATTCAACAATTGGACCAATATTAGATGTATATATTTCCTTTAAGGATCAAATCATCAACTTTTCTTAGAGTTTTACTATACATGGATAAGGGACTATCTTCATTCATGTGAACTTACAAAATGTCCACAATGAGTAGAGAAGTCTCATCTTTGGCATATCGGATCCATGAGTTGATATGCATGATGGGGATGCATATGGTAGATTGCACAAGAATCATGAAAAAAAGAATACTCTAATGGCTAAAAATAAAATGGAACATGTGGTGTAGAGTGTGTACTTTTCACATGTGTGAGGACATCTCAAACAATGTGAATGATCTCCTAAGATTTGTGTGATTGCACATAGATCAACCTTGTATGAGATACAAGCATACTAGCTCAAAATTATAAGGCAAGAGCACTCTAAACATGCTACACATGCATCTAACACAAACCATTTACCACACATAATAAGAGACAACTTTGGATGAAAAAAAAACAAGTATAAAATTGGCTTGCTATCAGGTAGAGAGAGAACATCAAAACTTTACTAAGTGTTGGAGCTTGTTGCTACATCTCAATCTTGCTACCAAAAAACTAAATGTGGACTCAATCTCACTCTCACTCATGTAGCTGGAGATCCGTGAGAGTAGAGAATGGTGAAACATGATTGGACCTCTAAAACATCACCTCTCACTATGATTGGACCACCTACATGCCACCTCTTCCAATAATTGGACCATTTTGGTGCACCTCATTTCATGATTGGTCCATATTGGCAAATGAGATCAAGAGGTGCTATGTCACTAATCCTCTAGAATCAAGCCAAGTGTAATTAGCCTACACTACCACCAACTAATCCATCTCTAATCTTGGCCCACAATTGTACAATGAGTGGTTTTGAAAGAGGACCCCCAAACCTCAAGATAGATGGCTTTTACAATTTCACACTCCTCCTTAAAAGATATCTATTTACTTTAACATGGATCAAACCCAAGATTAGATCTAAACTTTATGAAAGCACCCTTAGCAATGTTTTGGTGAGGAGATCGGCGATCCATGATGATGATCCAATATGCTCCAAGTTGATTTCTCCTTCAATGAATTTTCCCTTACAAAGTGATGTGCAATCTCAATATGTTTGCTTCTTGCATAAAAAATGGAATTGTTGGCAAGAGCTTGGGCGGAGATGTTATCACACTTGATGATAGGTATATCTCCATCCTTGATGCACTTGAGATCCATAAGTAATCTTTTGATCCATAACACCTCTTAGTAACCCTGCCTCTTGCCAAGTGCAAGGATCTTATCACTCCTATCAATAATTGTGCATTGATCAGATTTGAATTCTACCTTATGACCTAAATCTGTAATTCTACTTACTGATAACAGATTTGTAGAGAGTTTAGGAACATATAAGACTTTTGATAGTAATTTGAAATGATCATGCTGGAATCGCAATCTTACAGTACCTTCACCTTCAATGGTGTGAGTACTATTGTCACCAAGATGAACAAATTTCTTTGTGCTGTAAGGCGTGTAGGAGTTGAAGATCTCATGTTGATTGTCATGTGTTAAGTTGCTCCAAAATCGAGAAACCATGAATCATCCAAAAATGTGTTTTGATCTTTGACCATGAATGTGCCTTTGTCCACTTCGACCTGGGGAGATTATGAGACTGTATTTGCTTGTTGATCAGCTTGCTTGGCTACATTCTTTGTCTGGAGAATTTGACAATCCTTGATCTCATAGTTATTGCGCTTGCAATACCTGCAAAACATCTTTTTCTTTGACTGTGAATTCGATGATTGTTCTTGACCCTAAGTCAGCTTCTGTGTTGGCTGATTCTGACGAATCCCCAAGATACTCGGACAGAGCAACTCAAGAGCACCTCTCACCTTAGACCGAGGAGGTCTTTGAGAAGACGAGATGAACGAAGACTGAGAGCTGAGTATGAGAGCCGAGAAATACTAGTAGTAATGACAAGCAAGAACTGTGTAAGCCTCATGGTGAATCCCAAAATATGGAATGACCATGTAGGAACTAGTATTTCTAGGCAAATGTAATAAATGCAAGTAGATCCCTCTTAAAGAAAGTAGAGTGAGCCCCCTTTTGATGGTCACATCTAGTGGAGAGCATCATTTCACTTGTAATTTGTGAAATGTGGAAATTCCACTAGGATGCCACCTAAGGAGCTCTCTTGCTTATTTAAGAGACTCCCTCTTTGTGAAGAGGAGCTTTTTGTATATTGTATCAACTCCATGCTAAAATGAGAAGAGCCTCCATGAGTTAGATGCACTCATTGAGCTCCTTGATCATGATGGTTTTCTTGAGTGATGCCCCTATGATCATGCCCTTCCATTCATATTGTGTGTGGTTGTGGATTTAGAGTGGATTAGTTTTCTTGTTTTCCTAATTGTGGATTAGTTTTCATTTCTTGTTGTGAATTAATGTAGGAATCAACATTCAAGTAAAATAAATAGGCTAGAAATGTGGCATAAATCTTGCATATCCTCTAACATTCTAGTTCTTGATGTTCTTGGGATGTCCAAGAATCAAAAGACTGGTTGGTTTCTTGATTCTTGGACTTCTAAAATGTATTTAGTTTGGTTTCTTGTTTCTTGTCTATGCTTTTCAATCATATTTAGAGTAATTCTGGTTTTGCAAGTAGATTAGCTTCCTTAAATTCGGTTACAGCCTTAGGATCTTGAAACTGAGCAACTGTGCTACATTGCAAATCTGACTTTGTTCACCATGGCTTGCTTCGTAACGGAGTTAATTGTTCCATTGGCAACTGCTTATTCATAAACAACAAAGTGTCGAGACCTATAGTCATCCTCTGATAGGCTGGATGATTATACTACAATGTTTGTGCCCGTAGACATGAAAATCTGAATCTGTGTGCAGGTCTAGACCCGTTAGATCTGTGTATGTCTGAAAAGGAAGATGAAGTTAGTATTTATATTCTTCTTAGGCTCAGAAGCTAGGCTGCATAGTAGAGCATATGAGGCTAAGGAGATTCTGTAAACATTCTGATTCGTTGTAGTCTTTTTAGAACCTTTCTGCTTCTATCGCTTCGAGATTTTGTTGACAAATAGAGCCTGAGAGGAGGAAGTAGATGAAGTGTCTTGACTTCTTCTATTGTCTTCTTGTAGCAACATAGTGATAACTCTAGTAAGAGTTAAATCTGAGTGTGTCGATATGATCATCACCTAGTTCTCATATGTAGAGGGCCAGCTTGAAATCAATGTCATAATTGTGTCTTGATTGTCTATGACTGATCCAACGGCGACCATCTGTTGCAAGAGATTCTTAAACTAGCTAATGTGACTCTGAAGAGAATCACCAGTAGACATCTTGAATGTGAAGAAAATTATTCAATGCAACTTAGTAGTTACGTCCCTCACATCATATAGTGAGTTCAGGATGTCCCAAACGTCTCTTGATGTTTTAGCTTCAGCTATGTGTCCAATCTGTGTATCTGATATACTGAGGATAATAAGCACAAAAGCTTTACCATCCTTCGATTTCCACTTTGAGTCATCGTTTTTAGATTTTACTTTTGTACCTGTAACAAATCCCATAATTAACTGGCGATTAGCAAGGTCTTCATCTTAAATTTTCACAAATAATAATTGGATCCATTCTTCTTGTCTATGATAAGACTGGCTTTACTTTGAGAATCCATCTGGAACTTAGTTTGTCGATTATATCGATGACGCTAAGATGTAGTAATGCCAACAATAAGAAATCAATTCCCTGATACTAAAAGGTTGAAAAAATCTAAAGAGTATGATATCAATTTGATATCACAAAAGATATCAAGTATTAGAGCTTTCACTCTGATACCATGTCGGAATGTGGTGTGCAGAAGATAGGTCTAGCTCAAAAAGAAACGAATGAAAATAATTCGTGTGTCTAGAAAGAAAGCTTTTCGTGCATGGTGGAATAAACTATCTTTATCTTTCCAATGCATGACTATGCTTATCATTTTCAAACAAGACAATAGTGATAGAAATCATGTTTGAACTTATAGTAACTAACTTTGAAATCGCCAGTACTACAGTGATTACGTAGCCAAACAATTAAGCATCAAAAATTATCAGACAAATAATTAGTCGCGAAGAATTCCAGAAAAAGCATACATTTTGAGATGAAGCTAAACACAATAAAGAATATTATGCACAATGCTGATAAGCAGTAGCGCAATAGCAATCTCTAAAACAACTCTAAGAAGTGAGCTAGAATTCTCCGGAGTGTTCAAGCTCACAGGCTTGAGAGAGAGAGAGCTAACTATTCAAATGCCTCTGATAATTCTGATTTTCAATGAATTAATCTGTATGAATATGAATGACTATTTATACTAAGAAATTAGGTCATCAAATGCAATCGCCAGTTGGCTGGTGATCAGCTGACATCCATCCGATCCTTGTTATTGATTGTTGATAAGTGGTGAAGTTGGTCGTAAACGTTCTGTCTGCATAAATGAACCAAAATTGTAGCTCTGCAGAAATGAACTAAAACAACCACAGGCGACATTGTCGAGTTTTTCGCAAAAAAGACAAAAAAGGAGAAGGTGCCCTTAAATCTCATTTAGGGTTGCCCCACACTTTGCCAGAGTCATTTTCTTGAGGCTCTTTGAAAAAAGCGAAAAGTGCGACACTGTGATTTTACACAAGATTTCTGTCAGGTGAAAAATGCGAAAAAGACGACACTGCATTTTTCAACGGGATTCCTAACAGGCGAAAAAGGAGACACTATCATAAACTCCGTGTAATTCTACAAACTATGTAAAAACACTTGTAATTCTGCAGACTGTGTAAACACACGAAAAAATCCACAGAACTGGACTAATAATGAATGAAGATTAAAACCAATTAGACGATTGGTAAGAAGGAGAATAATCCAACAAGCTTTGCTAGCTCTCAACTCTCTTCCTGTTGAAACCCGAAGAGTCTACCCACATGGTGTAACCGCCAACTTAATGGTTTCAGCTGAAGCCCTCAAAGACAAAGATTGTCAACATGTTCTACTCACATGTTTTGTTATGTTTCATTTTTAAAGTAATTACTTGCACTAGTAACATCATGTACATATTAAAATCCACAAAAAGATAGTCGAGTATATTTTCTTTCTTTTTCACTTTTGAGATGAATCACTTGAACTATTAAATCTCATGTACGTAGTCTAAATCCTAACTCAACCACAAAAATATAGCCAAGTTTGAAACAAGTAGGCTCTCAACTATACCTTTTCAACAATGACCCAAGCTTGAGCATTGGCTTTTACAGTAACATAGACAATAAATGCCCAAGAAGTGTTTTTTCTACAAGCGATCTTCCTAGAAGTTTTGTTCATGTTTGGTATGTTTTGCCTTATTTGCACAACATTGAGCTCTCATTCCTTGCAAGTATATTATTTTCTTGGTATGGTTCATTTTCAGGCATGTTTTGGTGTACTAAATTGCTATGTTGGACAATGACAATATCATAAAGCCACTAATTTTTTGATGTACTAAGTGGCATATTGTTAGTTTTTTTTAATCCCTCAACTTTTTGTTTGCCAATGGTGTTGCAAGATTCTCTCATCTTTGCAAGTGTTGGTGCATTGCACTTTGAAATAAATAGTGTCCAAGCAAGGACTTACTTTAATCTTTGGCCACCTACAAACCTTTGTACCTACAAAAATCTCTAGTGTGTAAATGGTTGACTTTGTAGTGCCAAAATAAAGTACATTTTAAATTCTTGCAATGCAAGAATATTTGTGTTAGCTTTGATCAATCCACATTTTGAAACATTCAAAGTAGGGTCTCAAAGAAAAATTTAAGACATTAACAATTTACATACAAAGATGACATCAATACAAAGGATTAGTTTGACATAATGAAAGTTGGAAATTCTTAATCTTAAGCACACACACAATTGTGAGGGAATGATAAAAGATAAATATATATCAATAAGAGATGAAAGAATAAAAGAATATCGATGATCCCTTCTCAAGAATCAACTAAAAATTTCCATAAAGTCATTTAAAAATTCAACTCTTGAATCTACACTACCAAAGCTTATGAAATCATCTTCAATAGATTTTAACATCTCTAGTCTTTGTGATCCCTAGTCGCCATGACTAATTCTCTATGTAACATAATAAACCAACACTTGTAAGTTCTCTTTCATATTTACAATGATACATTATTTCCTTTGTCATTTATAAGCTTTAGAATAATAATCTTTCATACTTTACAGTTGAAATTGGACATTTCCTCAAAGAGTTCATTTTATGCTAGATGTTTGCCTGAAGCTCTTGTAATATGCTAGCATCAAAACTATTAAGCTAGTTGAAAACATGGTTTAATAGGACTTGAGAGGATCATGCAAAGTTGGTTGGTTTTTGGACCCAAGCTATATCTTTTCAAAGAATGAGTATCATTTTGATACGTATGTTTTGTTTGAGTTTGAATGCTTGGTTTTTTACCATGGGGGTATTGGCCTCCATTGGAGTACTTGGTGACTTGCAATCCTGCATATTGAACTTATACAATAGATCCCGTGCGTACTTGCTTTGTGTAAGAATAACAATGTCTTCCTTTTGCCAAACTTCAATACCAAGACAAAATGCATCAACCCTAAATCGCTCATGTCAAAGGTATTGGAAAGGTATGATTTGATTTCATCAATTAAGCCCATATTACTTCTTGTAATAATCAAATCATTGACATAGAGGACAACGAACACTATATCTGAATTTTGCCTAAGAATATAAAGATTAGGATCAGCATCACTCTTTACCATTCCCCTTTGCTTGAAGTGTTCATCAATGCAAGAGTACCATGCTCGTGGCGCTTGCTTCAGTCCACATATGGCTTTGTTGAGTTTACAAACCAAATGATCTCTCCCTGGCTCAACAAACCCTTGAGGTTGCTCTAAATACGAGGGAAAAGTGTTCGTGCACAGCAGAATGAGCTTTCTCACTCTTTCCCTAAAGCATGACTAAGCCTATCATAAACAAACAGAATGTTAGTGATAGAAATCACGTTCGATCTGATTACGTAGCCAAACATTAAGCAACAAAACATCAGAAAGATATTTTGTCGCGAACAACTAGACAAATTAATAGTCGCAAATAATTCGTGAAGAGCTAGACTGATAATAAATTGTGAATTAGTCATGAAAGACAAGACTAAATATTAGTTGCGAATAGCTAGACTAATAATGTGCTAAGAACAGACTACTAGATTAAGCAATCAGAGAGTCAAACAGAATGTAGAAAAGCATAGCAATATTGACACAAATCTGAACACGGAACAAACAGAGCTGTTATCAGATTAAGTACACTATTTCGCATGGGGGGGGGGGCAAGAGATTCCACTCCACCAACCAGAGTAAGGGATTCGTGCTACAATTGTGGAGCCCCGGGTCACTATTTGCCTGATTGCCCTAAACCCAGGAGATCAGTAGGATATGTGTCGCTCTGCGCTAACTGTAAAGGCGAAGGGCATGTCACTCCTGAATGTCCTCAGCCACAACAACCATGGTCTAAACCAAGGTTTGTAAACTCGCCTAGAGAAGATGACCTTTGGCCATCTAAAACTAACACTGACATGATAGTTCAGAGGATAGAAGTAGAGTCTGAATCATTAGATCAAAACCATGAATGGCCAGATTTAGATGTAGAGATAAATAAAGTAGCTACTAGAAGTAGTAAAAATTCTTCCTCTTAAAGATAAAAAGAAAACTAAGACAAAATCTGCGAAAACCACAAAAAATGCGACAAAAAAAGCGAAAGTCACAGAACAGCCAGTAAAAATTTCTAATAGTAAAGAATTAGACCTTGATAGGCCTATTGAAAAATATTATGATGTTGATATTAGTTCAGAAGCTAAAAAGCTTTTAGACAAAGAAACTAGAAAAGTTAAAAAAGTAACATTTCAAATCCAGTTATAAGTAGCGAGATACCTAGAGATCCATCGCCACTTAGAAACCGTTCTTATGATATAGTAGAAGGCCTTGTCTCCAAAATTTCCAATATAACTTTTAAACAATTATTAGATGATAATCAGTATTACAAGAAAGAAATTAAGCAATTTTTGCAAAATTAAAAGAAAAGAAAAGCAAAGCTACCATTAGTCAACGTAGAATTAGTTAATTACGGTGATGAAGGTCAACCCGAGATTCAGGTAGCAATCAATGGCTACATTTAGATAGTGTGCCCATAGATTCTGGATCTAGCATGAGCATAATGACTAAAGAAATAGCATATGAATTAGGCATTGATCATAGAATAGCACCCACATTAAGACATCTATAAGTTAGCTGATGCAACTAGAAGATAACCAATAGGAGAATTGTCCCAAGTTATAGTTTATATTGGAGACCAAAAGTTTCTATGGATTTTATAATATTAAGAACTACAAGACAATCGTCATATGAAGTGTTATTAGGACGACCATTGCTCTACCAGGCCGATGTCATAACCCACTGGAAGAAGAAGGAGATTACCTTCAGAGACCAGATGGAGACACCGACAGGAAAAAGTCACAAAATAATTACAATATCATGAAAAAAGGATAAGTATGAAGGTGAGACACCTACACCATCCTTGAGCTATACTTTAGAGGATGAAGGACTTCAGTCCGTAAGGAATGATGAAGGGGAGAGGTTTGTCACACTAAGTATACCTGCATATAGTAATAAAGTAGAATATGTAGATAGAGGAGATTGTGGAGTTCCAGAGATCAGACTATAGATAGAATACTAATAGAATCAGGATCCAGTATCAACTTAATAACAGAAACAATGGTTAAAGAATTAGGATTAGAAAAACATATACAGCCTATCACTTACCATGAAATCCATTTAGCAGACGCATCCAAATGCATACCAGTAGGTGAGCTAAAAGGTATTAGCGTACTTATAGAGACAGAGACGTTCATTATGAATTTCTTTGTCATAAACCCAGTAGATACACCACCTTATTCAATATTATTTGGAAGACCGTGGCTATATCAAGCACATGCTATTATAAACTAGTCTACCAAACATATATTTTTTTCAGACATTCTCACAGCCAGTCCAACAGGGGGTCACCTTTTGAGATGGGATGAGAAGTTAGCTAGACCTGCTGAATCTTGGATCAATTTCATAGAATGCTATGAGATTGACGAGGATGAGGAAATTCCAACAACATCCAAGTCAAGGAAAGTTCTAGGTGAAACCAGAGCAAGCATGACCGAAGGGATGGTAGATAAAACAGATTATGTAGAACTAGAAATTAATAAAGGTAAAATTTTGAATTTATATAAACACCACCAGGAACATGAAGAGTATATATTACTTCTTCAGAAATACCAAAACGTATTTGCTTGGTCGATGGACGATTTAATAGGAATACCAGTCAAATGGGACGAACATAGAATAGATCTTATTCAGGGAACAATGTATTATAATCCTGTTCTAAGCAGTGAGTGGGTGTCACCAATAGTTATAGTAGAAATGGGTTCAAACTGATTTTGTTTGGAGGCGGGATATGTAATGGTCATTCCATCTTTCGGGATTCACTATGAGGCTTACACAGTTATGGCTTGTTATTACTAACTAGCATTTTCGTTCATAGATCCCCTGTCTCAGAGGATCTATTTACTACGATTCTTTTTA
Source organism: Diphasiastrum complanatum (assembly GCA_029204225.1). NCBI lineage: Eukaryota > Viridiplantae > Streptophyta > Lycopodiopsida > Lycopodiales > Lycopodiaceae > Diphasiastrum > Diphasiastrum complanatum. The sequence goes on from MU833139.1 coordinate 27,864, forward strand.
CTTGCTTCTTCTTCATAATCGTTTCTGCCTGTTACCAAGCTTCATGGCATTCGTTAGATGGTTTCTTGATTTTACAATGCCAATCCAAGCAGAAGGGACAGAGTTTCGTTGTAGTATATTTCTTTGTCTTGCCTGTCAGAGGACTACTCAGGGTCGTCACTCTTGAATGCACTTACATTCTACATAAAGATGAAAGCCTAGAACGCTCTTTCACAGAACTTAGTGCAGCCCAAATGAACGTTCTATAGATTCTACTGCTACTTACTCTAAAAATGGATTGAAATCAGATTCTACACTACACTGAACTGAGCTACATTTGCATAACTAATAAACAAGAAACAAGAACTAAACTACAGCATGTTAGAAGTCCAAGAATCAAGAAACTAACCAGCCTTTTGATTCTTGGACATCCCAAGAACATCAAGAACTAGAATGTTAGAGAATATGCAAGATTTATGCCACATTTCTAGCCTATTTAGTTTACTTGAATGTTGGCTCCTACATTAATCCACAAGAAACTCTAAATCCACAACCACACCCAATATGAATGGAAGGGCATGATCATAGGGGCATCACTCAAGAAAACCATCATGATCAAGGAGCTTAGTGTAGCATCAAACTCATGGAAAATTTTCTTATTAAGCATGGAGTAGATACAATGCAAAAAGCTCCTCTTCACAAAGAGGGAGTCTCTTAAATAAGCAAGAGAGCTCCTTAGGTGAAATCCTAGTGGAATTTCCACATTTCACAAATTACAAGTGGAATATTGCTCTCCACTAGAGGTCACCATCAAAAGGTGGCTCACTCTACTTTCTTTAAGAGGGGTATACTTGCATTTATTACATTTGCTTAGAAATACTAGTTCCTACATGGTCATTCCATCTTTCGGGATTCACCATGAGGCTTACACAGTTCTTGCATGTCTTTCCTAGCTAGTATTTCTCGACTCTCAGTCTTCATTAGTCTCGTCTTCTCAGAGACCTCCTCGGTCTAAGGTGAGGGGTGCTCTTGAGTTGCGTTGTCTGAGTATCTTGAGGATTCGTCAGAATTAGCCAACATCATCCCACCCCTAATGTGTTACAGGACCCACTGCAACTCATATTGGACGATGTTGCTCTGCTTTGCATTTGCATCTTCGATTGTCACTTGGAAAAGTGTAGATCCTCGTTCGCTTACATAAAACCAAGTGCTTATTGTTTCCAGTCTTTATCAAAAAAATTGTTTTCACAAATCGCCGCCATTGGATCAGATGTCTTATTGCTATATAGGTGGTTGACATTCTCAAAATTGGAGAGTTCTCAGCAGCTTCACAACTTGCATGCTCGAATGCTTTCCTCGTGTCTCTTTCTTTCGTTGCATCTGCCATGGATGATTTCATTTCTAGTTTCTAGGCAGATTCTAACTTTTGGGAGGTTGTATCCTCCATATTGCTTCTGGGCATTTCCGTGGTTCTTCTCTCAGTTGAAGTTCCAGTCTTGTCGATGCTCTTTTCTGATAGGTAGCACAAATCTTGGTTATCAATCTCAATGGGATGGACTCATCATCAAAAATTTGGTGGTAGAAACAATTTTGGATGGACGGTTTGGTAACAGTGAGGAAACATGATGAAGGCTTAGTGACAGGGTGAAGAAACTGATAGTTCTACAATTGCAGCCTTGGACCCTGGCAATGTCGAGCTTCGACCACCACTTGCTGGGTGAGGAGTTTGCTTTATTTGCAGGTTCACGGATGTCTTCATCTTTCATTTTCTGTAGCTCTTTCTTTTGATCCGTTACTTTTGGATCTCTTTGGGCTTCATAAGAGGGGATTCAACTATCATTACTCCAGAGAGTTTCTTTTGATCAAGATCGATCTGATTCATCTGTTGCTTAAGTTTTGTCCTTTCCTCCTCAGCATCCTGAATCTTTCTCTTTATTTGTTTTGGCTGCTTTGTCTGCTTCTTAGGTCTTCGTTTGACTGATCAACCATTGTAGGTGGCAATTGGTCTCCGCAAGACATTTGCAATGATCTTTCAACTGCTTTGGTAGGACTATAAAAAACTAGGAATTTCTTAGAAGAAATGTAAACTGATGATAAACAAACAGATGGAAGGAAGGGTGGTGGTGGTGACATTGGTAGATGGTGTGGGCAATAGTCATGGGAATGTATGCAAATGTATGACAAGAGGCTAGTTGAAGAAGGAGACTGATTTTCCAATGTTTGTGTTTTCTTTTTCTAAAGGATCTTGGCTTTGTGACCTTGGCTGTCGATCTTGCTGGTGTTGTTGCTGGCAGCGTAACTGCTCCAGTGGATCCAAGCAGATCCACTCTCTCCCCCCCAAAAAAAAATCTGCTGGTGGAGATGTTGTTGCTGGTAACTGTTCATGCTCAGGATTGGATCGGCGTGTGGAGCAAGTAGTTGAAACTCGTTGAACATGCGACTGGACTAAAGATTGAACAAATTTTAACTAAATTTGTTTTGATCTTGCTGTAGTTGACTCAAAGAATAATATGGCAATGAGATGCAGGAATCAACTCTAAGTTGACATGGATTTTTCATATGTCTCAAAAATCCTAAACTGCTATACAAGGGAATCTGAAGATGGATAGATGAATGAAAATGTTCATGGAGATGCTCTATAGAAGACTCTCGTGCAATAGCTATTTCTCATGCAAAAATCAATCACATAAAATAGGTGAAGAGGAACAAGGGAATAAACAAATGTTACAGAGAGTGAAAACTGTATAGCGCTTATCGAACAAAACTTGCATTCATCAACATTGATAATGTACCTTAATAATTGCAATATTTCAGTTGTTTTGTAGAGTAATGTGACTTACTCTGACATGCCCTTGTCAAAACAAGACAGGGTTGGTTACACTAAATCAACCATCATTAATAGTAGATATTGTAAGATAAAGCTTGAGATGCAGGTATTATTGAGGTACTATGTCTTGAGGACCTCTGTGAACAAGAGATTCAGAACCGAATCTCTATATGGATTTTTGAATCCAAGAAATATTGTGTATTGGCACATTGGAAATCTTATCAGCATGTGAAAGACAAATAGATTTGAGGTTGTAGAAGAAGAGAAAAACTGTCAATTCCCTGTGGAGGTTGCTCTTGATTGGACATTGTAGCAGATGATAGAATATTGGTTTCGCTTTCTGTCGACAAGGACTCATTTCATATTGTCTTGTTTCATTATGGAGCTGGTGTATTGTGCGGTATTGTAGAAGTTTGCTAGAAACTTCTCGAGTGAGCAGCAGATTTAACTGTTGGTTGCTATGGTGCTCGTGTGGTTGTCGTGAGGATCGTATCGGGAGTCATAACTAACGTGAAGGGCAGGTAGGATCGTAGTTGGTTGCTTTAGACAGTCTTTGAAAGTGTGCTTTTGGATACAGTCGGGACACTCAGCATGGTACTGGACAATCAACCATGAAGTGGCTGGTTTCACCACAGACGAGCAGTGGCCCTTGTATAACGATGTAGCCATCTTGTATGGCTAGTGGTTCTGGACTTGCTGGTGGATATGCATGATAAGACAAGGAATTTCCAGATTGTGATGGGTGTTCTTCATATTGTTGAACTATATGTGCTTGAATAGGTCGATATGAAGGACAAGCATCAACCAGATGTGTAGCCTGGCAGTGTGGGCACCATATTATTTGTCGTCTATAAGGTACCTATGCAGGGTTTGACTGATTAGGCATACTGCTTTGGATAGACTTCAGGGTAGTTTGAAACTCATTGGTGAGTTTCTCCATTTAAAGTTGGTGTTCCTTATTAAGCAACTCCAGCTGTGATTTTCAAAGCTGATCTCAAGTGTTCTCGATCGGCTTCGACTCATGGACAGGAGCACGTGGTGCTTGTCTTTCCCTGGATTCGTCAACATCTGATCCTTCGTCTTATTCCTTGATGGCATCAAACATAGCTAACTTTAGACTCGTGTATTCATCATTGGATTTAAGCTCACGTCTAATCCATCTTAGAAGGCCGACTAAAAACTAGATGATGAGCATTTGTTCAGAGGGTTGTTCCTGTACTTGACTTTTGAGGCGTTTGAAACGCTCGATACAGTCTCGTACACGTTCATCCTTTGCCATCTTGACGTTTCTCAAATTGACAAAAGGACTCTCGATCAAGCGAAAGGGCTTAAAAGGCTTGATAAAGGACTCTTTCAAGATCGACCAGTCTATCTTATCTTCATGATCAAGGTTGAAAAACCAATCACGTGCTTTAGCAATCATGGTCATCAAAAACAGTTGGACCATAGCATCGGGGGATGTTTCGCCATATACATCACATGCATTCTCAAAGATTTGCAAAAATCGTTGAGGGTCCGAACTACTATCAAATTTTGGTAGATCTAGCATGGGTGTACGTCTCTCATGATGAGCATTGTGGGTAGCAGAGACTCCAGTAAGGTTGGTTCTGACATGGGATGTTTCAATACCATGAACATGGGTTATGGCTTGCGAGGACTCGGCTCTATCATGTTCTTGTCCTTCGAATGGGTTTGTGGATGGCTCGTAGGGTTGGGACCGCATTCGGTAGAATCTATGACATCTCATTTGTTCAGTTGTAGGGGACCTTACCTCGTATGGATAATCGTCTGCGATTTCAGAATTTGTATGTTGGTCCATTGGGTACTGCGGTATGAGTTGCTGGAATTTTTGGATTTTATAGGGTTTTTGGTGTTTTTGGATTTTTTAGGATTTTTGGTGTTTTTGGATTTTTTAGGGTGTTGAAGGAAGTGAAGGTGGAGACTCAATATAAAAAGGGCTTTCTATTGGTATGAGTGTTGTTTTTTGAATTTTTTTTTTTTTCAGTCTCGAAGGTGGGGAAGATGGTGGTTTGGTCGAAATGGCAATCAGAGGTGTTGATCAAAAGTTATGGTCCAGTCGAGATGGGTGTTAATTGCTCCGGTCTCAGCTTTTATTAATCGAGACTGAACGAGTTCAGAATAAAAGAAAAAAATTTCGACCAATACATTAAAAAAATAAAAATCAAACGAGGGGACTACGTGCTTCTGTATGATAATAGACACATGTTGTTTCTGAGAAATTACATACTAGATGGATGGGACCTTACAAAGTCATTGAAGTTTTTAACAATGGATCACTTCAGTTAGCCGATCTTGAAGGACATTCACTTGATACTCAAGTAAATGGCTCAAGGGTGAAGTGCTATCATGACTAATTTCCGATACTATTCACATTTTATCCAGTTTTTTAAGACTGTCATCTTTGGTCCAATCATTTCCACGGGAAATTTGCAACACTTGCACCTTCTCATTCTTCGCCCATATGTGTTGTAGAAAATTTGCGACACTAGTTACATTTCGTTCAATTGTCAATCCATTGCCTTCACAAATGTGCAAAAAATGCGACAATTTCAAGACATTTCCATTTTTGCTACATTTCTATTTTCACTGCATTTTGTGCGAAAATGCCAACACCTTCGCTTCATTGTTGTCACTATACTTTTGCAAAAAAGCCGACACCATATTGGAATATGGTATATTAAGTAGATCCACCATTTCTGGGAACATGGAAAATTGCGACACTTCAACCTTCACATTTTTCGAGATTTTCCTTCATTCCATCTTTGACCTTTGGGAAATTGCGAAAAAATATAACATTTTGCTAGAATGTTGCATATCATCTTGCACATACCTTTGTTTTCATCATGTTTTCATGTCACTAGCACAGTGGAAATATGTGAAAAACACGACACCTTCGCATTTTTCGCCGATCAATACATTTTTTGCCAATATATTTTTTTTCATACATTTTTTCACCCATACATTTTAACGAAGAGAGCCACAGTCTTTGCTTCCAATATCACGCATTGTTTCATAGATTGTGTATATTATTATTTTTGCAGTTCAATACTCACAAATACTGAGCTGAACTTTTGCGAACTGAGCAAAGCATTTGTGTATTTTGTTTATTTTTCACTTATTTAATTATTTTTGTTTGTTTTTAGGACTAGATACTTTATTGTTGAGTATGTACCTTCAAAACGAAGGACACGTTTTCATTTAATATTGGTCTAATCCGTCGATATATCATCAATACACCAAAAACCTCAAACACTTCTGTTTTTTTCGCCACCACTTTTCCATCACTCTTGATCTCTGATTTCGTGAATTGTTACGATAAGCTCTCTTCCGCCATCGCTGGTTTACTATTATGAGCGTATGGCGATTGTATTCAAAATGCACCCAAAGCCAGTTTTACCAGTTTTACAACCATTGGCTATACGAGCACAAATTGAAGGACTTCTTCAATTCAATCCATCAGTAATCCTCACGGATTTGTGCCATGAGATGATTCGCAATCTGAACGAGACAGAAGAAGGACATATTTTCACCACTGTCTGGAATCAAGAGATAATTATTACAGAAGGAGTTTATTGTCGTGCCTTAGGTTGCCCTATGGATGGCAGTATGCCTGTTACAAAGCGAGACTTCATCACTGAGAGTGTAGTTTTTCAGGAAGAAGCTTGTCTTGAGAAATGGGGATATAAACTCTCTTATCAAAGACCCCAATCTCAAAAAGCTTTGCTTGATTTGCTCTTGCTTCTATATTCTTACCAGAGCAAAAGTACACCATTTCTAATACAAATATGGGATATCTGCAAAAGCCCTGAACAGAGAACCCATTGCCTTCGGACAAATTGCTTCTAAGCAATTCTGTAAATTAGTAAAGATTAATCAGTTTTCCAGGCTTGGTTTGTAGATTGGTATCCTATGTATGCATGCTGGTGTGTTAACAGTGCAAGAAGATATCAGAATTGCACCGGTATTGCTAGAGCTAGCCCCTTCAGTTGAGGCTGAATCCCAAATGTAGGCATCAAAGGCAACCACCACAGAGAAGACATCATCATCATCAAGCTAGCACCAAGGGAGCTCGGTGAGGATGTCCTCGTCGTCATCACAATATAAGCCATCGTCCAGTGCAAAAAGGAGCAGAGAAGCAGAAGAAGAAACAGAGGATGTTGTTGAGCAGGAGCAAAACCAAGATGATATTCCGCAGGAGCCAGCACAACAACAAGAAGAATGAATTTCTGATATTCAGCAGGAAAGCAAAAGTGATGTCAAGGCACCAATCCTCGATGAAGAATTATATAAGAAGATTTTTGGTACAATGTTGTCAGAGACATAGGTAGCTATTCAACATTTCGTCAGCCTAGAGAAAGTCTCCAGGAAACTTGGCTCAAAGTATGATTCCCTTCGAGAAGACCTAATCCAAAAAAATACAGAACTGGAGGAAATCAAGGCTGAGCTGTCACATAATAGTGAGGAGCTTGAAGCAGCCCAAGAAGAGCTGAGCAGGAAAGACGTAGCCCTTGAAGAAGCAAAAGGAAGACATGATGCTACGTTGGAAGTACTGGAAGTAATTCAAGAGCAGTCCAATATTTTTGAAAATGAAAATTTATTACTCAAGAAGCAGATCCAGACCCTGCAAGCTTCTTCACAGGAGGAAAGACACATATGAGCCACCTTACAGACTAGTAATGAGGAGCTGAGCGACAAACTCAGCAATGCTATTACTGACAAGGAGAATGCCAAAGCAGATCAAAGACAGCTCCAGGACTTTGTTCCCCAACTGCAAAATTCTACAGATATGTTGAGGAAAGACAACCAAATATATAAGATGCCGAAGTCAATGTAAAGGTCTATTTGCACTTTGTAAATTCACATTTGGGTTAGAACTCACGACGTTTTGAGCGACGTTCTATAGAGACGCAGTAGCGGATCCCAACCGACATCTTACCGGTTCATAAACAACATTGAGGCCGGTGATCGTTCCTATAAGGTCGACACTTCGTGCCATTGTACTTATGCATTTGCATAGATCTGAGTATCAATAGAGAGAGAAGAGCCAGTTTCTATAAGCTTGAGCATTTTTTTCCTCTGCCATCTTTTACAACATTACTTCTTATCAATTGAGCGAATACACTCTGTATGATTTGTAGCTATTTGTGATACTGCTCTGTCTGCGTCACACATATTTCTCATGTTTTACTGAATTTCAGTCACTCTAACGTGGATTTTCAGGTGTCACCAACGAGCAATGATTCTGACTAATGTGTGCAGGGAACTAGCCAAAGTTATTAAGCATAACCTTAAGTAGAACTTCTTTCAATTCTGAATGAGCTATGTGTCCAGATAATGAACTTGTTTGATGCTCAAATCTGTTTGCTTCCTGCGATAAGAACTAATTCTCTGTGTTCGATTAAGAGGCATCTTTAGCCAATACGATTCTGTTTGATAAATCTATTTGCTAGTTGCTGTCTGATCCGATTGCTTATTATTATCCGAAGAGCCTGAAATATAAAGTAATCTTTATAATCACAGACCTTGACCAGATCGTTTCACCATTGGCGTTCCTAGATGCCAATTTATCCAAATATCTTTGGATAACCAGATATGTTATTGTAGTATTCACTGTGAATATTACACACCCCAATCCATTTACGATCTTAGATAAACTTATCATACAAAAGATGAAATTATTTTTCTAGACTAACAATAATTCGCTAAGAACATTCTACCAGATTAAGCAATAAGAGAATTAGACAAAATGTAGAAAGACATAGCAATATTGACACAGATTTGAACGCAGAACAAACAGAGCTGTTATCAAATTAAGTATAGCAAAATATACAGGTCAATAATGCTAGCGAGCCTAAGACAATACAGATGAAACCGCGTGCTCCACAAAGCTAAATCCAATCTGTAAAAGGAATAAACCTATTACTGACAATACAAAGAACCGATGCGTGAAAGCATCTACTTCGTCTATCTCTGATAAGCTTCTAATGTTATTATGCTTTACACACTTAATTTCTTTCACATACAAAATATGCAAATGGTATTCAATATATGCATAATTCTATAGGTATTAGAAAGTACAAAGGTGGATTTGCTGTCTGTAGGAGATCATGGGTGGCTACTATCGTTGTCAAATCTTATTGCACAGTTGCATGGGATGAGTGTGAGAAGGCTGCAATGTCAGCCTTCACTGAAATAAATGTTGGTGAAGATGAGAAAAATGCGACACTCTGACAAATGTCTTAAAATTTGATTTGATGTCCGCTTTTCCATTAGGGCACCTTCGACATTTTGTAGGGCAGTGTCGTCTTTTTCAACTGTCACAAATCACGTGTGAAAACACGGTGTCGTCTTTTTTGCTTGTGGAAATTTACTTGTATTTATGCAGACAGTTGCGTTTTTTGCCTGTCTTATTTTACATGTAAATATGCAGACTGTGCGACGTAAAAATGCAGCATAAATGGAGGTAGATTAAAATAGGATCTAGGAGAGTAGAGGAGATAAATCCGACATTCTTCACCTGTACTTTGTCTTTATCATCAAAGAAATCAATTGTCAGTTTCATTTGGTCATTTTGTCCCATCTCATCAAAAGTAGCATATCCGAAAATTATGATCTTTTGTGCATCTATGTCATACATCTTGTATGCCTTGGCTTTTTCAACATATCCAAGGAAAATACACTTAACAGCTTTTGCATCCTATTTCTTTCATTTTTTTATCAGGCACATGAGCGTAAGCATCGCAACCAAATACTCGTAAATAAAAAATATTAGGTTTCTTTTCAGTAAAAGCTTCGTAAGGTGTCTTACCCTCCACAGGCTTCGTAGGACACCGATTCAAGATATGAGTAGCTGTGTTGCATGCTTCTGCCCAAAAGGTATTTGGCAGACCCATGCTCTTAAGAATTTTCCTAGCCATCTCCACAATGGATCTGTTTTTCCATTCTGCAAATCCATTCCATTGTGGTGAATAGGGTGCAGTAGTTTGCCTCTTGATCCCCTGATCTTTGCAAAAATCTATAAACTTTGTTGAACAATACTCACCGCCACCATCTGATCTGAGAGTCTTAATATAACAACCTGTTTGTTTTTCAACTATAGCCTTGAACTCTCTAAACTTGGCAAAAGCATTAGATTTCTTGCTTATGAAATAAATCCAGATATGTTTACTGTAGTCATCAAATGTGATGAAATAGTAATAGCCACTAATGGACCTAGTTTGTATTGGTCCACACAGATCATTATGAACAAGATCAAGGATGTCATTGGCTCTTCTTGCTCCACCTTTGGGAATCTCTCTCTATGTTGTTTTCCCAAAATGCAACCCTCACAAATTTTTCCTTCAAAAGAGATATTGGGCAATTCAACAACTAGATTATCTCTTTCAAGGATTTGCAAGCTTTGAGCACTATATGACCAAACCTTTGATGCCAAAGGTCACTTCGACTATCAATAATGCTTATCACAGCTTGAGGAAAAGATCTCACATTTGATTTGTAGAGTCGATTTCTGTTGACTCTAGCTCCTGTAGCAACCACTTTGTAGTGATTCTTGATGTTCTTGACGAGACATTTGTCATTGTCAAACTCAATCTTGAGTTGTTGATCAGCCATCGTCCCAACAGATAGTAGATTGTTAGCTAAGCCATGTATATTGCACATTGCTTATCCACTTTATCTTACCACTGGCTGACTTCACTGGTACCACTCCAACTCCTTTAACATATAGCAATTGGCCATCAGCTTGTCCGACTTCATCACCATTGTGAGTTTCCTTAAGTTCTGAAAACCACTCTTTCCTTGAAGTCATGTGTTTGGATGCACCACTATCAATGTACCAAGTATCCTTGGCTTCATCACTTGTCATTAATGCTATAATGAACAAGTTTGAACTCTCACCTGTATCATCTTCATATTGATCATCATCATATTGATGTTGATTAGCATAGTTGTCTTCATAATTAATAGTCATCAAATTGATGTTGATCAACATAATTGCCAGCTTGCCATTTGTCTTTTCTTTGTTCTATCTCCTTCTGTTTCTTGAAGCATTCACGCTCCTAGTGGCCAAGTTTGTTGCAGTACCTACAATTTCCAGGTTTATTTTGCTTGGAATAGCCGCGTTCTTGACCTCGGCCTTGATTCCAATTGCCTCGATTTGGGCCAAAGTTGGATTGTTCTTGAAATTGTTCGAACGATCCACGATTTGAGTTTTCACCTCTTGATTGGTGTCTTCCACGACCAAATCTGCCACCACATCTTCTGACTGCAAGAGCTTGATCAAATCCTCTGTTGTGATGACTCAAGTTCTCTTGACATTGTTCTTCCTGCAAAAGCAATCCACCTAACTCTCCATAGGTTGGAAGATTTCTCGTGTAGCTATACTTCACAAACATATGATGTGACTCACTCAAACTATTCAATGTCAATTGCATGATCTCACGATTCTGAACTCGCTCTCCAACTACTGTTAATTGGTCACGAATCTCTTTGATCTTCAGTAGGTGATCAACAATAGTTGCACCATCATCCATCCGCAATGTGTGCAGCTTCATCTTCAGGAATAGCACTCGATATGTGTTTGTGGTCTCAAACAATGCCTTCAACATATCCCATGTTTCTTTTGGTCCTTCTGAATCTGAAATGTAGGGAATAACTACATCTCTAACTGATAAGTTGATGACATTTTGTGCTTTCTGTTTTCTCCTGTCAAATGTCCGCTGACCTTCTTCAATCACTGGCCTTGTCTCTTCACCTATCACGATCTCCCATAGCTCCTTTTCCCTCAAAATGTTTTTCAGTTTGAATTTCCAAACTGCATAGTTGCCGACTCCTTCCAATTTGCTTGACTCATTAAGGACACTCTCACTTAGAGTTGCCTTTACTGGGTAGATGAGTCCGGATCAAGAAATTTATCACACCACACATCTTCTCTCTTATCTCTCGCATTTCATCATTATACATGGTCCTCTTTGGGTTCTACTACTCATTGGTGCACTATCTTGGTGTTATCTTGCAATTCTATGTGTAGAATGATCATTTATTGCTATTTTCGGTTCCACACGTGTGAAATATAGTAGGGTATTGTAATTGTACGGACAAAAAACATATTTTATGTTTTGGTTCATGTTTGATCAATATCTCTTAGAGTTTGCATCTCATTTTGTATGTAGATGCTGATTTTTCTACATTGGCAGGATTGTTGGTTTGCTCCTTATTGTAACCAAAGATTTGGGACATGGATTGGATCTTGAATGATCTGAAATCCTTCACAAGTTTGAATTGGTGGATTCACATCATGGTCTCGCCTTGCCAAACCGATATGTTCAACAAATTCATTTACTCTTTCAGAGAGTGAGACACCAACAATTGAAGATCTCTGTCCCAAGCGTAATCTCTCTAGCATATTTTGGAATGTGGATCTCTAACCAATGTATTGGCCAGCCAAAAAGACTTCTTCTGTGCACTTTGCAAAATTGCATAAGCTAAATCTCTCATCGCAACTTCATAAACTGTCAACTTAGAATTGTAGTTGTCCACTCTTTGCCAAAGATTATGAACCACTTCAAACAAATTTGTTGCTGGCACCTCTTCCTCATCATCATGATATATCATATACAACACGTAGGCTTGTTAGTTGTACATAGGCTTGCACCCATTACAAAAACCAAGTCTAGTACACTAAACTACAATAAAAAAATACAACAAAATAAATCCATACAATTTTTCACCAAGCTAGCAACTTTCCAATTCAGTCAAACAATTCTCATATGAATTACCCAATTTCACCATGTAGTTATTCTATTATAGATTTCATATGTGACATCACGATTCGTTGCATTTCACCATTGCAAGCATAAAGCGATATGCTCATCTCTAGAAAATTGTTAGTGTGTACTTTGTAGTGTGTTTATTCACACTATGGCATAAAATGAAACAAGCACCATATTTCCTTTCCATAAACAATGTGCACAACATTCCAACCAAGCTCATCTGCCATAGATCCTCGAAACATGACTAGATCTACACATATTCAAATATGACATGGTTCAACAATTCCCAAAATAATTACAAATTGCAATAGCTTGCATGGATTGGCTTCTAAAAAAATAAATTGTGTAGTAGATGAGAGAAACTAGTAGTTGTAATAATGAGACAACAAAAAATGCAAAAAATTGTACCTTATGTCATAGACATGGGTAGCCATTGTGATCTAGTCTTTAATTCAATGAACATGATCAAAGCAACACCAGGATCTTGCCAGATCATTCCCTGGTTGCATTCTCTTTACAAGTTCTACTCCAGATGCCAAACTAGTAGTTGAAGATATAACATCTACATTTTGTGTCATTCAATTGTCTAATTGTTCAAGGAACAACATACCATGAAAGAATTGGTATGTGTGAAAACTAGTAAATTGCAACTTGACTATTTTGAGGCCTAAAACTATGAGATGAGTTCTAATTGCTCATTCAAAGTTACCCACACTTTTAGCACATGTTTGAATGTCAAGGAGACATAAATCATTGTCTTATTGGTCTAAAGCATAGGAGAAGCATAGACCCCTATAATTAGCCAAGATTGTCACATTATCATTGATCTTGATCAAGGGAGGAGATTGATTTGCATATTGAGTGTGTGGCCAAGATTCATTTGGGCCAAATCACATTAATAGGAAAGCCTCATTCCTATAAATATAGGGTTTTTGTACATATTTTCCAAAGTAGGTACCTAAATGGTACTTGTGAGTTATAGGTGATGCTAAGAAGGGAGATACTTTTGAATCTAGTGAACATGGAGAGCTCAAAACATTGAGTAGACATTGAAAACCTCCTGCATGATTAGAAGTGAATCTAGTTCTAATAGGTTTCATGCTCAACGCTCACGAACCGAATCTTTTGATGAAGAAAAGGAGCACAAAGACTGGCATGTAGACATGGAGATAGAAATTGAGGCCACATTAAAAAATAGGATGTGAAACTTGGTTGAGCTACCTAATGGTAAGGTACCTATCTCTTGTAAATAGAGCTACAAGGTCAAGTACGGAGCAAATAGGCAACTCGACAAGTACAAAGCATGACTAGTTATAAGAGGATTTGAATAATATGAAGGTATTGAGTTTGAGAAAGCCTCCAAACCCATAGCTAAGATGGTGACTATACGTTCTATTATTATTGTTCAATTTGGTTTTCTTAATGGAGTGCTAGATAAAGAGGTGTACTTAGTACAATCTCAAGAATTTCTTGAACCAAGGAGAGAACATCTTGTTTACAAGCTCAACAAAGCTATTTACAGATTGAAGCAAGCACCACAAGCATGGTACTCTTGCATTGGTAAACACTTCAAGGAAAGAAGAATGATAAAGAGTACTATTGATCCTAATCTTTACATTTTGTAGGAAGATTCAAATATAGTGCTTATTGTGTTATACATCAATGATTTGACTATTACAAAAAGAAATGAGAGCTTAATAGATGAAATTAAATCAAATCTTTTCAATGCTTTTGACATGAGCAATCTAGGATTGATGCACTACTATTTTGGCAATAAAGTATGACAAAAAAAAAAATGTTGTCTTTCTCACAAAAAGCAAATATGCACAAGATTTGATTTATAAGCTCAATATGCAGGATTGTAAGCCCTTGAGCACACTGATGGATGTCAACATGAAGCTTACTACATATGATGAATTTGAGAAAGTGGTTGCTTATTTGAACAATCAATTGGTGGTAGTTTGACTTACTTAACCATGTTGTTGGTGTTTTTTATGCACGGTCTTTCTGAGTCATGCACATTGAAGGTCTACCAAATGCATTTCTAGGTACATTCATGAAACATATAATTTTGGTTTGAAGTATGATCAACCTGAAGCACTAATGTTGGTACATTATGCAAATGCCAATTGAGCAGGTAACATTGATGAAAGAAGATCTACCGATGGTCATACAACCAGTTATGGTACAGTTGTCATTTCATAGAGTAGTAAAAAACAACCTATTATCTTCGATGGAAGCTGAGTCTTGTGCTCTTAGCAATGCCATTCACCTTGCTAAAAATCTAGTACTACAAACTTAAACCAAGCACATTAAGATGCACTATCATTTTGTTCAAGAAAAAATCCTTGATGGAGCCATTGATCTTGTTTTCTACAACTTTTAACATCAAGTGTGAAGTATTTACTAAATCATTAGGTAAATGTAGATTTGAATTTTTTTGCACTGTATTAATATAATGTGCTAGTTCATTAATCAAGCACCAACCCCCATTAATTTAGCAGCAACTCCTACATTTGATTGCAAGCCCAAATAAATGCAATATTGATGCAACAACATTCTATATGATTTTTTGAATTATTGCATGTATGTTATCATTCATCAATTAATCATTATGCTTAGTCAAAAAACACTAAACAAATATTATAGCAGGAGAACTTGTCTAAGAAAAACACGATCCTGTATAATGGAGCCACAACTAAATTTCTACAGTATGAAAAACAAAATCTGGATTTGAGACGCCTGCTCTCATTGAAGCTTGATATTCAATTCAATATTTTATCCAAATAACTAGATTCTTCTAAATGACCTCTTCTTTAGCCATGACAATATTCAAAGGTTATGGAATTTAGTGAGAGTATATCTTATGTGAAAGATTTGGACAAGCATTGTTTTTCTACTTCTTGTCAAATGCCAAAACAATTTAACTACCTAAATGTTTATCAAACAATTTAACTGCCCACGTGTTTATAAAACAACTATTACATATTGGTGTATCTACAAATACTTGCATGCCTTGTAAGGTCTTGAGTATGATGGATATGATTTTGACATTCTATAAGTAAAACTTTTGTGAGTTTCTTCTACTCATGATCCAACAAAATAGTAGCACATACAATCAATGTTATTAGCAGTAGTAAGGTGGGTGTCCATTCCTTTGAGATTTTTTTAAACACAAGAATTACAACATGTGTGAGAATTTAACTATTCAAATCAAGCAAATCAGAGAAGGAATGTAATTGCTTATTGTCACAAATCCATGAAGTGCTTTGTCACCTTGAGTTATAAGAACCAATAATGGATGTAACCAATTACAAACTGATGACATCTTTAGATTTGTAATTTTGGCTTTAGAGGTCAAATAGTCAAGTACACTTGTTTTATCATCATTAGGCCAAAAGTCAATTATGACATAGCTTGGGCTAGTTAGTTTGTTTACAAGTGGCTAGATTAGATTTGATGAGTGATGTTCCCTATGTGTTGGCAAAGAGTCAAGGGTCCAATCATAAGTGACAGATTTGGTAGAAGGGATGATGAATCACTCATCCAAGAGGATTAAAGAGGTCATAAATAAGGGGTCCAATAGGAATTGAGTATGGACCACCTCGAGTTACTACATGTACTTTGATTCACCTCATTATTGTATTGAGTTTTTTGAGCTCAATTTGAGATTTTGAGTTCTAGTCATTGGTGGTTTCTCTCTCTACCCGAGCTTAATTTGTTGCATTCTCTCTCTACCCAAGAGCTAGGAATCATACTTAGTTTTTTGAAAGTACATCTTCCACAAGTGTATATGTACTTGCTTGATAAATGTATGCATGTTGTAGTGTGTCTTTGCCTTAGATTTTTGAGATAGATCTTGATTCTCAATCTAGTCTTGTTCTATGTGCATGCACACCACTTAAGAGATCATTATCACACTCAAAGGACACTCAACACATGTGAGTTTTAACATGGTATCAGAGCCTACCTATGGTTACCATGCATCTATCATCATTAGTATGAAAATTTTTGCATCAAAATCAAGCTAGAAAGTGGCTACTAGCCCCATTTTCCTAGCCATCTTGTTGATTTTTGGATCAAAAGAGATCAATAGGAGATTGATTGGGTATAACCTAATACTATAAGAAATCCAGTGGTCAGACACGTGTGAGGAACATCCAATCTCATTTCTGGAGTTCTCTCTCATGTTTGATCCAAAATCTATGCATAATAGCTTGTCAGAAAGCTAGAAAAGTCTAGTTTCTGTTGTTGTTTCATGCCATTTGGTTGAGCCAATCAAAAGTTATAAGCTTTTGAAGAGGGGTAGGTGGGGCACCTAGACCTATGTGGACACATTTGCTTTGATCACTATATTGCTTGTTTGATCCTAAAACTTAGTTGTATGCGTGCCAATCCCATCTATTTGAGATCTAGTCACAATTTTGAGATCTTAGCCTTTTTTTTTCTTACAAATTTATTGTATTTGAGTAAAATATGGATTCTTAGTGTGTTTCCCACGTGCTAAGTGATTTTGATCCTAACTTAGTCTGTAGTCCATCTATTGATGAGAGGTTGATCTGGTTTGAGAGAGACTGGTAGAGCTTGTGAGATCCATCTCACAGTTTATTGCAAGATCTTGCATAGGAAAATCTGTAGAGTGATTGAAAATATGTTAAGTGGGAAAAGTTTTACAATACTTTTTTAGTCTTTGTGAAAAGTGCCAGTTGTTAGAGAGTTGTGCCAAGAAATCTCTCATCTGTTTGTTTGGGATACTGCAAATCACACCAGACAGTGTCTAGTACTGCCATTCAGAGTTTTTGAGGCTTCATACTTTTCACATTACTGATATTTGTTTGTTTGAATGATCGCTCGTTTCAAAATCTTTGCCGAAGTGGAGAATCTAGAATATTCTCTCTGAAAGTTCTTATATTCTCTCTACTTTTCATATCCATACCAATATCAGATCCAAGCATGCAAGCTATAGAGAATTTTGATCAATCATACATCCACGCTCCATTCCGATATCGCATGTCCATACAATATCGGATCCACGCGCGTGAGCTTGAGAGAATTCCGAGTAGTCGTACATCTGCACTCCAGTTTGATATCGCATGTTCGTATCAATATTGGATCCACACGCGCTTGCTAAAGATAATCCTGAGCAGTCGTGCATCCGCACTCCAGTTCCGATATCGCGTGTTGTACCGATATCAAGTGTACAACCAAAAAAAAGACAGTTCTGCCACGAGTTACATCCTTTTATAGAATTTCCAAAAGGTTCTAAAGTATCTTTCATAATTGATATAGAGAATAGTGTCCAAATTGGATGCTTCACTATTTCTTACATCAATTTTACACATCAAGATATAACTAGAACATGAAGAACCAAATAGAATGTGAATGAAATGATTCCTCCATGTTTCAAACTTTGAACTCTCTGGAAAATTACAGCAACCAAACAATAAATGTGAGTGATGGCCATTTGCTTGCTTGACTCCTCCAACTTTGTCCTTTCTTGATATGTCTCCACCATAAAACTCCATGAATAAGCCTCCATCTCCATCTTGCCACAAGATATCATCAACACTCGATGACTTGGCCATGAATGAGTGACATAATGAGCCTCCAATAGCTTCATTTCCATCAGCAAAACCAGCCAATAATGCTAGTACAACTCCAACAATAAGATATTGCAAGACAATGTAGCTAGCTTGTCCATATCTTGACAATTTGCACACATCCACATGAAATAGCTCAAACATGAGATAGAACAAGTAAAGTAAACTTGAACAACACTTCCTTGCTGCTCCTTTGACCTTACTTGAGTCTTCAATAAGCTGCAAAAATAGATCCAAAACATTTTTGCCAAATACCCTTCCTTTGATGCTCTTGATTAGCTCCAAATTGTCGCCTTTCCTTTTGTGTTATTGAAGCCCTTTGAGACCAACCTCTTGGTCTTCCTCTTGACCATCAAAGTCATTGAACAAACTTTGTTTTTCAGATCCAGTACTTGCTTTTTAAGTTTGAAAAACATGAGAACCAATATCCACTTGCATAGCATCGTCTACACAAGAAAATTCTTCAAAACATGTGAGTAAAGCAAAGTGAGTCGCTTCCACTTGCTTACCTTTCTCTTGATCATCAAAGATATCAAAGATATGAATATCTTCAGACCTGAACCGCTAGAAATACTCCCTCTCAAACATATGATCAATATCCAACAAGAACTCATCAATGCTTGATCTCGAATTTCCACAAAGGTTAGTGAAAACAATGTCACCAATGTCACCATCATAAATCAAAAGATAGATTCCAAACTTTCCTTCCAACATGAAGTAGAGTAGGTGAAGATGAGTATCAAACCTAATAAATCCAGCCTTCTTGAGCTCATAACAGACCTCAATAAGCTCACCAATGAGATCTCCCTTGCCTTGAAGAAATTGCCTCTCGATTTGCTCCATGTAGTCTTCTCCAACCAACCTTTTGCCATCTTGATCATGAGTGATCAGTTCACAATCATAGAATCCTTTGAGTTGATGAAGAGATGTGAGATCCATGCCTTGGATCTTCCCAAGAACCAATATTCCATTGCTCTTTCCTTCATAAGGCTCCCTCTTAATGATTGCATCATAAGAAGTAGAAATCTCAAAGACATTAGAAGCCATGAAAAAAATGATTAGTACCTTCAACATAAGGATGATTGAAGTACTCTCTTTTTTCAAACAAGAACTTCTATTCAATGTTTTAGGCAATGATTCATTTGATAATGATTCTCCCTCACTATCATTCACAATGACATCATTCAAAGTAGATCCTACTTTGAACTCTTCACATACTTCTCTTCTTCTTGACTTGTGACTATCTTCCTCACCAAGTCTCTTGATAGAACCATTTGATCTACTTTCTTTATGAAGAAATGTGACTCCACTTGCTGGAAAAATGACTTTCTTGGACTCATCACAAAAGAATGTAGAAGAACCACCTCCTTCATGCATGCATCTAGCAACATCTTTTGACATATGATCAAAGAAAACATTAACAACAATCTTTTCCAAGGAAGAACCTTCACCTCCATTGATGAAGTTAGATCTTTCCTTACCTTTTGCATGCTTGCACTTGCCATGAAGAACCTTTGAAACACCATCATTATCCTCAAGACTAGCCAAGTTAGCAAAAAGATGAACATCTCCAAGAAGCATATTAGATCTTGACCTAGATCTAGCATAAGGAAGCTTGTTAGACTTTGCATAAGATCCACCAATCTTATTGATGCTAAAAGGGAACTTCGGAAAGTTGAGACCAATCTCCTTTTCCATTCCATCCTTTTTGTTAGCCATAACAAAAGCATCAAGCTTGAAAAGTATACCTTGTTTATTGCCCCTAGCAACCAAGATTTCTTCCTTCGTAATGAAACAAGCATCACCACCAAACTTTACAATGTATCCTTTCTCTATCATTTGACCAACACTTAACAAATTCTTTGAAAGTGAAGGAATGTAAAGAACACCATCAAGTCTTGCTTTCCTATTAGTAGAGAGACAAATAGGAATTGAACCAATACCTTCAATCACACACTCACCACCATTGGCCATGTGAATTGCTTTCTTGGCTCCATCATAAGTGACCAAAGAAGTAAAGAACTCCTTGTGACTAGTCATGTGTGAACTAGCTCCACTATCAATCCACCATGAATCTTTGTCACCTTCACTTGATATTGGACTTGAAGAACACGTCAAAAGAGATCACCACCACCTAGATCCTCATCATTAGTAGTAAAGTTGATTTGCTTGCTACCTTCATCTCTTTGCTTCTTCAAACATTCATTTGCAAAATGCCCTTGGATTCCACAATAAAAGCATTTCAACTTAGACTTATCTTTCTTTTTGCCAAAAGAAGAAGTTTCACCTTGATCTTGCCCTTTAGACCACTTGCCTTTGCCTTTGCCCTTGAACTTGCCTTTGATGAACATAGCATCCTCTTCATAATGAGATGTCGATGTAGATCCACGTCCTCTTGATTGAAGCCTATACTCCTCATTCACCAAGATCTCTTGCAAATCCACAATACTTGGCAAAGTCTTTTGAGTAGCAAAACTTTGAACAAGATTAGCATGATCATCCAACAAGCCATTAAGTATAATTTGAACAAGCTCTACCTCCTTAATGCTTTCATCAATACATGCTAACTCATCATTGAATGCCTTAACCCTCAAAACAAAAGCATGAGTACTCTCTTCCTTCTTTTGAAAACTTTGAAAGATTTGCCTCCTAATAGTAAGCACTCTTGATGTAGACTTGGATTCATAAAGCTTCTTCAAAGCTTCCCAAGCCTCCAAAGATGATGTGCACTTAGCAACTTCCTTGAGAAGTTCATTGGTAGCATTCATCTTAATCATGTGTAGAGCTTTCTTTGCTCTCTTGTCATACCTCACTTGATCTTGAGGTGCTTGAGGTCTCTCCTCCACACCTGCAACAATCTCCATCAACTCATTCATCTCCAATAAGGACTCCATCCTCACCTTCCAAGTAGAATAGTTGATTGAGGTAAGCCTATCATTGCTCTCCAACATAAATCCACCACTTGTAGCCATGTTGAAGTGACCTGATCTTCTTCTTTCAACCTGTTCCAATGCACAAAGCACTCTCTTGAATGTCAACAAATGAACTCAAGAAGAAATCACAAAGATATGGAACCTCTCAAGTCTCTTCTAGCCCTTCTAACTAGAAAATCAACACATAGAATAGTGAAATCTTGATCAACCTATGATCTATCCTCAATCTAATGACTATTGCCACTTAATAAGATTGAAACACACTGAAATGAAGTTCAGTAACCTTAAAAACTAGAGATCCAATCAAAATTAGGGTTTCGACAAAATCACAAAAAATTGAATATCTCAAATTCTACATGCAATTTCTAGAAACTTGGTATATCTTCTTGTAGACTCCAATGAGACCTTCCTAATGCACCAAAAATCATCTAATTCCAGTAAGCCAAGTGTGAAATCGGAATTGATCAAGTATATAACCCTATATTGAGTTTTGACCTACAAAAGATCAATTCTACACATGCAAAAATGCTGATTTTGAGTAGAGATCAATCTAGCATGCTCTAGCATTGGTAACTCCTCCAAAATCCTTGCTAAAGATGGCTGATCCTTTCATAACCTGAAACACAAGAGCTCTGATACCATGTGAAGGATTTCAGATCATTCAGGATCCAATCCATGTCCCAAATCTTTGGTTACAATAAGGAGCAAACCAACAATCCTGCCAATGTAGAAAAATCAGCATCTACATACAAAATGAGATGCAAACTCTAAGAGATATTGATGAAACATGAACCAAAACATAAAATATGTTTTCTGTCCGTACAATTACAGTACCCTACTGTATTTCACACGTGCAGAACCGAAAATAGCAATAAATGATCATTCTACACATAGAATTGCAAGATAACACCAAGATAGTGCACCAATGAGTAGTAGAACCCAAAGAGAACCATGTATAATGATGAAATGAGAGAGAGAAGAGAGAATATGTGTCTCTCCACGAGTTACATCCTTTTATAGAGTTTTCAAACCCTATTTGGCCACTTGGCTTTCCCTCCAAAATGTAAACCCTACTATTTTTGGGTCTAGATTCAATGTACCCAAAGTTCAAATTTGAATCTCTCTCAAACTAGACTACCAACTTTCCCACACTTTCCAAAAGTGTTTATTGAATGTATTTTAAACTAATATAACTTCAAAAAGTTTATCTCTAAGTCTAAAATGAGTTTTGGCCTCTTATTGACAATTAACCAAAATATGAATAAACTAGACTAAACTAGTTGAAATCTCTCACAAAACTATCATATGCAAGAGGTTAGTACAACAATGGAGTGTTGATAATGAGAATGTGTCTCATTGTCCAAATATAGAATACATGCAAAAGGTGTCCACAAAGAGTAAATCCAATCACCTAGGTTGCACACAATTTGGAATTTTATGTACACCCCTCGATGGGTTGAGGTAGTCTACAACTTTATGTTAATTTACTTAAAAGACAATTGAACAATAGTTGGGGGATATTTGATGTCTAAGAACTAATAGCCATATCAAATGCCAAGGTATGAAGGCTACTGATAGAGGGCATTGAAACAAGCTAAAACATATGACATATACTTAGAAAGTCAAATCTAACATCACTATGCCACCTCCAATTACTAATCGTGTTTGGTATGTGAAACAAGAAACAAATTTTCTACAATCTGAAGTAGATGCATTGAATCAAGATGGCTATATGTTGGAGACATCTAGTCCATGATCTCATAATATTTCATGGTAGAAGAACATGATCGAAGAACCCCCCCCCCCCCCCCCCCCCCCCCCCCCCCAATGTGAGTTGTGTGAAAAGATTAGACCCAAAACATACTTGATGGATCTTAGATCTTTGGCTAAGTTGGAGTGCACATCTAGATTTAGCTACAAGATAGAATTCATCAAGATTAGCATGCTAGAATTGCATAATCACTAAGATCTGATCATAAATGTGAAAAGACAGTATGGTACTATTCCTTTCCATACAACAACAGCAGTCTATTGTCCTTCACATGTGTGGAAGCAAGATCAATCACAAAATCAACATTCTACACACTAGAAATCAAGATATCTTGAGAAATACACATGAGATGGACATAGAATCAAAAGAAAAAACTTATCCATATAAAATGTGAAAATCAAAAAGGTAGTTCTCCACACAGGTACATATGTTTATAGCATTCATAGTTCCATTTGGCCAAATGCCCTAAACTTGCCTTAAATGGTAACTGCTTGGCAATTCATCAAATAACCTAGAAATTCTAGTCTAGATGCAATGTATCAAATCTAGCCCATTAGAATGGGTCCAAATCCGACCTCATCCATTTATCTACTTTTTGAAATAGTACAAACACTATTTAGGCCTTTATTGACAAATATAAACCCACCTCCAACTTCATATTTAATGTTGGCCTCCAAAAATGCCAAATAGCCAATGTAACTAGTTGACATTTTCACACTCCCTTTTCAATCAGTTTTAGCATAATTTTAACCACACAACTTTGATCCAACTTTAGAATGATATCCATCCTAACCATATGCCTCTATAGTGTCTTTCATAATTGATATAGGGAATAGTGTCTATATTGGATGCTTCACTACTTCTTACATCAATTTTACACATCAAGATGTAACTGGAACATGAATAACCAAATAGAATGCAAATGCAATGATTCTTCGATGCTTCCAACTTTGAACTCTCTGGAAAGTAACAGAAAACAAACAATAAATGTGAGTAATCAACCAATGCTTGCATGTCTCCTCCATCTTTGTCCTTCCTTGATATGTACCCACCAAAAAAATCAATGAATGAGCCTCCATCTCCATCTTGCCACAAGATATCATCAACCCTTGGAAATACATGAGTAAAATAGTACAATAATGATGATAATCTAGCTCCACATGACTCCATATAACTAGTAGATAGCATTAGTCCATCTTCAAGATCTACTTGACATAAGAATCCAGCTCCACATGACTCCATATAGCTAATAGATAGCATTAGTCCATCTTGAAGATCTACTTGACACAAGAATCACAAATTCACTAAAAATTGACAATCTACAAGCATTGACACCACATAGCTCACTTGAGAACTGAGTCATAAATATGTACAATAAACTTCCTTTAGCTTCATTTCCTTCAACAAAACCAGCCAAGAATTCTAGTACAACTCCAACATCAAAATGATTCAAAACAATGTAGCTAGTTTCACCATATCTTGACAATTCGCACACATTCACTTGAGATTGCTCAAACCTAAGGTAGAACAACTAAAGTAAACTTGAAACACACATCCTTGCTGCTCCTTTGACCTTACTTGACTCTTCAATAACCTAAAAAAATAGATTCGAAGTGCCATGTCCATTTGACTTCCCTTTGATGCTCTTGACTAGCTCCAAATTGCCACCTTTCCTTTTGTGTAGTTGAAGCCCTTTGAGATCAATCTCTTGATCTTCCACTTGATCATAAAATCCATTGAACAAATTTCTTTTTTTCAGATCCATTAGTTTCATCCATTCCATGAAAACCACCATCCACTTGCATAGCATCATCTACACAAGAAGATTCGTGAGAAATGCAAAATGAGTAACTTCCACTTGCTTACCCTTCTCATGATAAGTGAGCCTCAAAGGTTGTTGTCGGGGCTCTAAATCTTTTCGTGGCTATCCCATACTTATTTATGACATGATCTAATAGAACTCTATATGGTACTCCAAATACACACTATTTGCATTCAAGGCATGTCATAGCTTACTAAATTGTAAATGCAGTTTTTTTACTCTAATATATCATTCCTAGAAAAAAGAAGAAGCTTTAATCTATATTCTTTTGGGTGAAGTTATGGTGTTGGTGTAATTTAATGGGTTTTCATTAGTAAATGTTGTTGATAAGCATCCAATAACACCTACTATTTGATGATTTCAAATATGTTAGATTGCTATTAATGTTTTCTCATCTAACACATTTCATACCATTTATGATGGACTTAACTCAATCAAGCTAATTAGCCAAAGTTCAATCATGTTTAATAGAGGTGTTACTACTGGTTTATTGGGTAACCTTTGATAGGTTTTTTGTATGTTCTGTACATTTGAGTGATCCACCCTAGAGGATAATAATGTGCATAATCTGAATACAATTAGTTTCATGAAGGCTAGTCTCCACTCAGACATATTACTAATGGAGCAGATTTATGATAAAAAAGACTTTTATACAATTTGATGCATTCCCATCATATTGTTTATTATGCAAAGATCATACTATAGTATGCTATTTGTAAGCAAGAAAATAGTAAATAAATTATTTTTATTAACTACGTACCCCACGATAGACTCAAAACATTGTCTTTTAATCAAACAAATAAGATTCTCACTCATTCATGAATCAATGAGCATGACTAGAGTCTAATCATACCACAATGCACACAGAATTGAAGGAAGAACTCCTTTATTGAGAATGCATGACTATGTGTGAGTGCAAGTAACTATAGCAGTCATGGTGAGTGCAAGTAACTACAACAATCATGTAGACCTACAATTTTACCTATTTGAAAAGACTTTAAATAATAACATTTTTTCTATAGTGATAGTTTATCATCAACAATGTCAAATTGTTGAGTTGATTTTGAAAGAGACTTTATAACTAAAAATGCTCAAAACTATAAATTTACTCCTTTATCTATGAAATATCATAAATTGAAATTACATCAATAGGTATACAGATAGATTTTTTGAGCTATGTCAGTAGTATAAATGTTAGTGGCGCATTTTTTCTAATACTTCTTCAGAACGTTGAGGTATTACTTTATTATGGAAGCCCACAACAGTGGTCATGCATGAAAATCTCCAATTCATCATCTAAAATATCACTAAAATTTTGTGAATCTTTGGTGCGTGTCGCATAATCCCAAAGGCATCACATGATATGCAAATATCTCAAATGTTGTGAAATATAGTCCGTTGAGAAATATTGGTTTTGCCTAGCCAATTTTTCTAAGACCTAGTCTCATTTAATGCTAGTTTAATTTGTTTAGATTGGTTATAAAGCAATAAGATTTTTTATCTTGCAAATCCATGTGCATTTGAGTAGAAAGGTACTCCAAAACATAAGAAAAGGTGATACCAATTACATGATGACTTAAATTATGAGATGAATATCGATCCTTGAAGGATCATGTAATATGACCATGAACTCATTTTTCTTTATTTACACGCTTGTTATTTTTATGACAACTTTGACATCCTTTCAACATTCAAGAAATTTTCATACTAAACAATTTAGAATTCATGAGTATTTTGATAGTTTTCCAATTGAGCCCATTTTTTTTGTGGTCATATCCACCAAGTACAAGAGAACTATCACCATCAAAACCCATTACCAACAACTTCTTCAATGTTGACTTCATGATACCAAATCCTCCAATAGCATTTTTTAATCAATGGCATGTTCATGGTGGGGTTTCAAATGCACCAAGTTTCTTTGACTCTAGTTGTTATTTGGAGGTGGAAGCTCATGATGTTGTTCTAGTGGGTAGAGTGGGCATTGAAAATACAATACTTTCATGGCTCATGATTAAAGATTCCCCAATAGTACTTTAATGGCTTCAAATAAGTCATTTCATGACACTAGAAAATACAATTGAACAATCTTGATGCCCATTGTATTTCAAGACAATCTCACTAATATGAACACCTTAAACTGTTTCTTATTAAAGTTTATTCATTTACATAACTCAAAGAAATAGGATACTTCTGTACACATTGCAAGTACAATTTCAAAATTATAACAATCACAAAGAATCTAGGAAGACACTTTCACAAACAACTTCTTCATTTACCCACATTTGCCCATTCAAATAAGTTGTTGATTTGAGATCATTTTAATCTGGTTATGATGCATTGAATACTTATACTTTTATTTTTTTAAAAAAGTTTTGACTGTTTTGTAACCACAATAAACATACTATTGGAATATATACAAATGAACAAATCGATAAACTCAATAGATGAGAGGCTCAAACCATAGTTTTAAATAAAGTTTAAGTTCTAACTAGGATGTGACTAAGCAAAACAACAAGACCCACCAAGATCACACTAGTTGAATCAGCTTAAGAATTTCCTCCCCACATTCATTGAGCCTAAGAACAAAGAAATAGTGTAGCAAGACTAGAAGTTCAATGGGATAAAAACTTCTTGATGCTATGTGTATGTACCACAACTAACAAGATTGGAAAAGTTGACAACAACTTTTGACATTACAAGAATTCAAAACTTGAAAAGGGCCTTTCCAAAGTATGCTTTCATTCATTTTTAAACTTTGGCTTCCACATGAACCAATAGAAAGATCTGAAAATGAAATCTACATAATGTGACTCATTGGGACTAGCAAATTGATTTATAACTTTTGGATTTTTTGAATTGTCCGCCAGGTAGCTCTTGTGAAATTGTAAAAGCCATCTATCTTGAGGTTTAGTACTGGTCTGATATACCTCTTGTCGAAAAGTGGTGTGTATAAGATAGGTCGAACTCGAAAAGAAACGACCTCGAATAAAAAAAAATTCGAACATCTAGAAAGAAAACTTTTCGTGCATGGTGGAATACACTATCTTCCTCTTTCTCAATGCATGACTACGCCTATCAATTTCAAACGAAAACAATAGTGATAGAAATCATGTTTGATCTTATAGTAACTAACTTTGAAATCATGAATACTACAGTGATTACATAGCCAAACAATTAAGCATTGAATTATCAGACAAATAATTTGTCGCGAATCATTCACGAATCACTACACGAATAATTAGTTGCAAAGAACTACAGAAAATGCATACGTTCTGAGATGAAGTTGAACGCAATAAAATATAGTATTGATTCAGTATGAAAACGAAACAGAAGCAAATGAGTACAATAAGTTGCGGATCGAAGCCCGTACTCTATGCTATCTTTGAAGGGCTAAAATGAATGTTTGAAGTAAGCGCAATGTTGATAAACAATAGCGCAATAGCAATCTCTAAAACAACTCTAAGAAGTGAGCTAGAATGCTCAAGAGTGTTCAAGCTCGCAGGCTTGAGAGAGAGAGAGCTAACTAATCAAAGGCTTCTTCTTAACTTCTTGGTAAACTGTATGAATATGAACAACTATATTCAAACTAAGCAATTAGGTCGTCAAATGCGATCGCCAGTTGGTTGGTGTCCGCTGGCATCCATCCAGTTCCTTCTCAGTGATTGCTGACAAGCGGTGGAATTGGCCATAAACAGTCTGTCTGCATAAATGAACTAGAACTATCACTATGCAGAAATGAACTAAAACTGCCACACGCGAAAAAGGCGACAGTGTCGAGATTTTGTAAAAAATGCTACAATGTCCTTAAATCTCATTTGGAGTAGCCCCAGACTTTGCCAGAGTCATTTCCTTAACATTTGAGGCACTTTGGAAAAAGCAAAAAATGTGTCTCTGCATATTTACTCGTAAATCCTGACAGGTGACAGTGTCGCTAAAATGTGAAAAAGATGACACTGCATTTTTACACGAGATTCTTGACAGACGAAAAATGCAAAGTGAGAGAAAATGAAAAAGCGACACTTTAGTCAAACTCCGTGTATTTCTGCAGACTGTGTAAAAACACATGTAATTTTGCAGACTGTGAAAAGACACAAAAAAATACATAGGTTTGGATAAACAATGGATGAAGATTAAAACCGATTAGTCGATTAGTAAGAAAGAGAATAATCCAACACTCTCCCTTAATCTAAATCCTTGAATGGCTTGACCTTCAAACTTAGTTCTACACAGAATCTTCTAGAGGGCAAGCTAGAATCTTGATTTTGGTGAGGAGATTTGATCCCAAACTTGGTAGGGGTCCAAATCCGTACTATTCCACATGTGTGGACACCTCTGAACCTGCATTTAATGTCAAAATATTGAAAAATCTATCTAATGTTGTGAGTATGGGTCCTAAGAATGCCAAAGATGAATCGAGCTCTTTTGGCTTAGTAAAGACCCATCTTAGAATAAAATATTCATGTAGGTAGAAGTAGAAACTCGAGCTACCATAGGAATTGCCATTTGTACTTTACATGCCACATTTAATGCATGAAAAGACTATGTGGCACAATTAGACATAGTGAGGTGGCTTGGATAAGTCTAGATAGCTTGAGAGGTGGATCCACAACTCCAATTCAACTCAAAATAGGAGAAGAGTCCATGGATCTATATATATATATGTGTGTGTGTGATGTACTCTCATTGAGAAAATGATGAAATTTGTGTGTAATGCAAATTGGAGACAAGCTCTTTGTGCCCTCTCTCTCTCCACGAGTTTTGTACTTGCTATTTTCTCTCTCTAGCCGAGTAGAGGCATTTATGATGCTTAGTCTTATGATTTGTTGACAAATATTGCTTGTAACACAATAATATTGCTTGTATGATCAGCTTTCCTATTGACAACCAATGCTAGTCTGATCTTTATGGTGTTATTGTGCTTACGAGATCAAAAATACATGTGTAGGGCGTCCGACACATGTGAATTCAGCATTTAATGCATGGTATTCATTTGATCCAAAGAAATTCAATTTGTGAGCTTTTGATGTAATTTTTGGTGGAAATCTTAGGATAAGCTACCAAGATTGAGTGCCATTGATTAGATTTGACATATGGTCATGAGTTCTAATTAATCTAGGCTGAATGAAGTCCTCTAAACTTGTTTTACGGGTCTTGAAAGTACATCAAAAAGTGTGAAAGAGATTAAGTCATTTTTTTGTCCAAAAATAGCCAAAATTGGCAAGATTGATTGTAAGTAGATTTCACATCATCTTATCTTCATTCCAACTTTGTGAGAGAGTGCTAGAACTGAGATTATAAGTCCATTTGTTGGATTAGAAGTCTAATTTGAGTGAAACACTACAAGAGAGAGACCTTAGTGAGGTTCTAGAGACAATCAAATCCATTTTTTGGCAAGATTTGTTTGAAAGTAGTTTTCACTTCATCTTATCTTCATTCTAACTTTGTGAGAGAGTGATAGAACTGTGATTATAAGTCCATTTGTTGGATTAGAAATCAAATTTGAGTGAAACACTGCAAATTTGAGACCTTTGTGAGTTTCAAGTCAATCAAATCTATTTCTTGTTTGTAGAAGTCACTAGTAAGATGGGATCTGCTGGAGCTTACCTTCTAGAAGCTAGTGAGAGATTGAATTCTACAAATTATGCTATGTGGAAGGTTAGGATGGAGTCACTCTTGGTGCTCCAAGACCTTTATGAGTTCTTGATTGAAGATGAAGATGAACCTCTAGGTGCACATGAGTTAGCTAGATACAAGAAGAGATCTAGGCTTGCACTTCATTGTGTGAAGATGAATGTGAGGAATGATTTGTTGAGAGAAGTATCAACATGTACTAGTGCTAAAGAGACTTGGGAGTCTTTAAAATCAATCTATGAATCTAGCAACACTTCTAGAGTTCTTATGCCTAGAAATCAGATTTTGCAAAGCATGAGGAGAAGTGAGGAGAGTGCACAGGATTATGTACTCAGAATCAAGTCTCTAAATAGGGAGTTGGCTTCCATTGGAGAGAAGATTCATGATGGAGAGCTTGTACAAATTGTCCTTAATCGTCTATGAGATGACTTTGCAAATTTGGTCCAAAGTTTTGCCATCCAAGACACTTTTCCAACTATAGAAAAACTTCACAGTGTATTAGTGGCTGAAGAGTGTAGGATGCTCCATGCAATATCTAGGATGAGTTCCTTGTCTTTGCAGAATGGTGATGAGAAAGCCAATTTCTCATTCAAGGGCAAAAAGAAGACCAATGGAAAGAAGAAGAATCCAAAGGAGGTCAAAGAAGAGGATGATGCATCAAGCTCAAAGGACAAGTCAAAGCAAAAATGCTTCTTTTGTGGAAAGAAGGGGCATTATGCATCTGAATGCTACAAGAGGCTAAGAGCACAAGTGGAGGAGGACAAACAAGGAAACCTTGCAAAGGAGGAGGAGGAGGATGAAGTAGATGTATTCTTGATGGCATCTACATCCTCACCAACAAGCAATAGCAATTCAAGAGACAATTGGTGGATCGATAGTGGGGCTAGCTCCCACATGTCTTGTGAAAAGGACTTTTTCTCAACCTTACACTTTTTCAATGCTGCTAAAAATTTTGTCTTTACTGCAAATGATGAAGAGTGTAGGATAGATGGTGTTGGCACCATCTCTTTGTGTCTAGAATCCTCAAAATGCATGGATCTAGAAAATGTTCTTTATGTACCAACAATCACCAGGAATATGCTTAGTGTTGGTCTACTCTTAGAAAGTGGTTTGGATGTCCACTTTAAGCATGGTGTTTGCTTCATCTTGAAGAATGATGTTTGCATTGCAAAGGGATTTAAACATGGAAGATTGTTTAAGTTGGAAGCTAGTGTTGCTTTTGAAAGAATGAGCTTGACAAAGGAGGAGATCACTCAAGAGGAGATCTTGGCAAAGTGTGATCTTGCTTGCATTGAGGAGGAGCATCAAAAGGAGGAAGATCTTGAGGATCAGCCTCAAAGCATGAGAGTTCCAAGGGAGTCCTCAATGACAATGGTCGATCATCAAATTGCATGCAAATTGTCCATTCAAGTGTGCATCTTGCAAGGGTGGTGAGCATTGGAGAGTCTACTATCTTTGAATACTTTTTGGAAAGTAGTAGTAGACATGAGGTGACTTGTTTCTTACCTTTAAGATTCATGGTGTTTATTATTTTGTATGACAAGACAATGAAATGGGACACTTTAAAATCTACATTTGTTGTTGATAAAGCAATTTCATTGGATAACTATTTTGTAATAGTTTGAATAGAGTCATAAAAGATGAAACATCATTTTCTTTGGAAATCTTTGTGTCCACATGCTTTGTGCATGATCATTCCAATGTAAGGACCAAAGATTATCCTATTTCAATGATAAGAATAATGGTAGTGTTTTGCTCTTCAAGTAGAGACTGTAGAATCTACTTGTCTTCAACCAAAGAATTTGTCAGTGGTGAAAATGTAATCTTTCAAGATGGAGCCATCTAGGCTCAATTTGTAAACTTGAAGAAGCACCTTTGGATCAACACCTTATTCAATTCATTGATGTTTTGGAGTCAAGTCAAGTGGAGGAGCAAGCTCAAGACCTGAGGGACTCCAAGAAGAACCTTGAGTATCAAGATGGAGCCATCTAGGCTCAATCATATGGATCAAGCAAGGCAAGTTGTCTTTGGAAACATTATGTATGCACTTAATAGTTTTATTGATGTATCTTCAAGTGCACAAAATGCCTTGGAATCCATGTCTTGGCATGATGTATAGTTTTTGAAGTGTGCTACATGTATATATGTTAAAATTGAAAAACAATCCATATTGATTTCTTGGCTTGCTACAAATGTTGCACCATGCAAGTATGTAGCTCATTAATGCAAAATGCCAAGTTTGGCCTACATAGAACTCGAGCTACATGGTTATGTATTGTCTAGTTTGATAAATGCAACTTGCATATAGTTTGTAGACATAGAATTAGCATGATTATGCTTGTAGAAACTCGTGGCAGCTCACATGCATTAATTGTAAGTGATCCATAGGGACATGCAAGGCATGCACAAAGTTTATTGGACACATGCATGATGATTTGGACATTTCTAGTTAGAAGTAGTACACTTGTAAA
>MU833140.1:0-60646 GCA_029204225.1 Diphasiastrum complanatum
CCCTTCCCATCCGGATGACCTCCCTCGCCAGCAGTTTTCGTATCCCATGCCAGATGTTCCCCCTCCACTAGTGCACCCCACTTATGCTGCTGCACCCCGTCCCTGCCAGTGCATCCCACTCTCTCCATTCCATGTCTATAGTCGATGCATCTACTAGTGCCCAACCTGTCACGTCATCATCCTTCCCGTCACGTTTGGTGTACCATGCTGGAAGTCCGCTACCATCGCCCAGCTGGAGAGTTCTTAGATAGCAGAGCATTTGCAGCGTGCATCAGCCGCACATGGACAGAGAGCTACACAGGCCATGGCTAGTCTGATTTATGAGCTGAACCTTCCATTTGCCATCACTGACTCTGAGCCCTTCATAAGGGCCTTCCGCCTTTCATATCTGTCAACCCTAGCTGGAGAGTCTCTAGTTCAGAGGTTGTCTGCACACACATGCTGAGGGATAGGTCGAGTCACTGTCTAGAGAGATGGAGCCTCTGCATCGCCACTGGCCACTTATGGTTGCAGCATCATGTCTGATGGATGGACTGATGTCAGGATCCTCAACATATTGGTCTCCAGCTGCATGGGCACACAGTTTTTGAGGGCCATGGATTGTAGGAGGTGGGAAGAGTCATATCTATAGAGTTCATGTTGATGTCATCAGGTCTTCCATCCTGTCCATAGGCGCACAACATGTCACGGTGGTGATGGACAATGCCACAAACTGCATTCAGATGGGTGTACTGCTAGAGGCCGAGTTCTCTCACATTGTTCATACCCCCTCTACAGCGCACAACATAGACCTTCTGATGGAGGACATAGGTGCACTTCCTTGGGTTAGAGCCATTGTTCATGAGGCCCTCTTCCTGGTGACTTTTTCACCAAGAAGAGGTGTGTTCTTGCCATGTTCTGGGTGTTCAGCCATTTGGACCTCCATAAGCCAGCCCCCACACGTTATGCATTCGACTTGGTGGTCATCGACCGTTTGATCAGGTGTAGGGCGCAGCTTCTACAGATGGTTGCCAGTGATCTTTGGCATGCCAGTATGTTTCAGCACACTGAGGATGGGCAACACTTTCAATCCATGGTGAGGGGAACCAGTTCTGGAGGGATGCACAGACATTGTCAGGACTGCTTCGACCACTCTACATTGTGCTCCGCATGGCTGACAGCGAGGGGTCGACACTTGGACTGGTATATGAGCTCATGGACCGGATTGGACAGTTCCTGCAGCTGCCCATCTTGCAGCCAGAGAGGTAAGCAGTATAGTAATGTAATTGGCCTTTATCTTTTCAGTAATTGCTAGTTTGTTTTTTCTGTCAATGTTAAGTTTTTTCATAATGCCCTAAACCACATGCCTCTCACCTGCAGGATGACCGAGCTGAAGTTCATCTGGGAGATGTGGCGGAACTAATTCCACAGGAGTATCCGCAACGTTGCACACATGCTGCATCCCCTCTTCCTCTCTCCCGACACAGATCGCAGACAGGGAGCATTCACAGGGTGGGTCCACACATAGGTTTGGATCTTATCAGGATCATGGAGGAGCTCGCTGCATTTCGTTTCGGCATGGGCACGTTCGGCCACTCGCTGCTCAGATCTAGAGAGGAGGCAGCTTCCCATTACCTGGTGGACCATGTTCGGTAGCACCTATCCATCCATACAGCGTCTTGCACTGCGTGTCCTTTCACAGGTATGCATCTCATTTCATTCTCCATTATTGTGTTTCGTTGACCTTCCACCCGTGCACATGTGCTGAAGCATTTCATTGCACGTAC
The DNA here is from genome assembly GCA_029204225.1 of Diphasiastrum complanatum. Taxonomy (NCBI): domain Eukaryota; kingdom Viridiplantae; phylum Streptophyta; class Lycopodiopsida; order Lycopodiales; family Lycopodiaceae; genus Diphasiastrum; species Diphasiastrum complanatum. The sequence continues at coordinate 1,767 of MU833140.1, forward strand.
CACAGGACTGCGCTACCTCCGTGTGTGAGCGTAATTGGAGCACATGGGCACTCATTCACATGAAGAGAAGAAACCAGTTGTCAGTGAGTCAGTTGAGCAGTTGGTGTTCTGTAGCACCAACGCACTTCTTGCCAAGAGACTTCCGACCATTACGAGCGCATTGCAGGTGATAAGCTATTCTCCCATAGTTGTTGGATGACTCCTGGTACATTGGTTTCATTTCTTGATAAAATTGTCTCTCTGACATGCAAATTTTAAACCTTGCAGACAAAGATATCTGATTTCGAGCGCAGGTTGACATGCCTATGGACAGCACCCATCCCATGCTTGTAGATGACCTGGGCACACAGTTGATGACAGAGAGAGAGGGAGCTTGCCGAGATAAGAGAGAGAGAGAGAGAGAGAGAGAGAGAGAGAGAGAGAGAGAGAGAGAAGAGAGAGAGAGAGAGAGAGAGAGAGAGAGAGAGAGAGAAGAGAGAGAGAGAGAGAGAGAGAGAGAGAGCTTGGGCTTGAGCACAGAGAGTCTCCATTGTACGATGCAGATGAGCCAATGTCAAAGGATGATCAGGATGAGGATGAGCCCATTCGGGTTGTGTTCGCCAGATCAGAGCGGGATGAGGCATATGATACAAGTGCTGGACACATGCCTAGAGTAGGGGTCACAGGTTCATCACGTGGTAGAGGTGAAACACATGCCACAGATTATACCGGGAGACGAGCAGGGCACACAGGGGGGGCCAGTGGCATACCTTCTTATGTTGATGTGATAGAGGAGGCTCTTGATAGGGGGCAGAGTGATTTGGGTTTACCTTTCACAGCTGCTTGGATGCATGCATCACAGAGCCATAGGCATTTCTATGACAGCACACTAGAGAGTCACCAGATAACTTTGATTGTATCGACTGGGAGGCCATGCAGGGTCCGCATGGTGCACAGGATGAGGCATAGGATGATCCAGAGGATGGTGCACATGATGAGTCCTAGAGCCCAGAGCATTTGTATTTTTGGATGCCCAGCTGGACGACTTGATTGCAGAGTTGGATTTAGTGGCCCAGCAGATGTCAACGTCAGGGCATCCCCATCCTCTCTAGCCAGCATGCCCTACATAGAGTCTCAGCCAGAGCAGCTACACGAGGTGCCTACAGTTCCTCCAGTTCCTCAAAGGGTGTACGTGCGCCGCACAGCCCCTCCAGTGCCACCGATGCCATTGAGGCTAGCAGCCCCTCCATCACCATCCACATTCTCTGCAGCACTAGGTCCTATGGCAAGCCCATCCATCTGTGCCCAGGTTTCTCTTGTAGCACCCACATCCACAATGGCTCCTTCAGGTGGCTCCCCCAGTGGCTCCAGTGCCCAGGTTTTCTCCTACAACACCCACAATCCACAGTGGACACAACAACGACTCAAAGAACATTTTCTTTGGCGACTCAAGCTCCCACAAAGGTCGAAGGCAAGGCACTGTCCTACCTTCAGTTCCCTGACAGCAACACTAGGCAGTTAGATGGTGTACTTTACGTACCCAATATAACAAAGAACTTATTGTCTATCAGCAAGATCACTGATCAAGTCTATAGAGCTTTGTTTACTGCTAGTCGATGTACTACTTTTGATGGGAATTCTAATGAAATCCTCTCTACACACAGAGAAGGAAATTTGTATATCTTGAGTCACGACTATGCACTCACTGTGAGTAACTCTGATGCTCATGTTTGGGATCAAAGACCAAGTCATTTAAACATGTGTTCAATTTTGTACATGCACCATAACAAATTGGTCAAGGATATGAATATCAATGCTGTGCCTACAGCTAATCAGATTGTCTGTGAAAATTGTTTACTAGGGAAACAACCTAGAACAAAATTTCCAAGAAGACAAGCCAAAAGAGCGAAGTCCATTCTATCACTGATTCATAGTGATTTATGTGGACCTATAAGCGTACCCTCCTTGGGTCAAGTTCTATATTTTATCACATTCATTGATGACTACTCCCGGTTCATCATAATCATGTTTATAAAGAACAAGTCAAAAGCATTCAATTGCTTCAAAGAATTCAAGCAATATATTGAGAATCAGACTGGTCAGAGAATAGAGGCCCTGCGGTCTGATTCAGGGGGAGAGTATCTATCAAATGAAATGGTGGACTACTACTTATCATCATGTGGCCGTGCACCATCAGTTCATAGCCAGCTACACTCCATAGCAGGAGTCAGTCACAACAGCTCCATTCTCCATCGACAGGCGTCGACCTTCAAATGTTCCAATGCAGGAGTTTGTCTCAATAGCTCCACTCACCATCGATGGGCCTAAACCCATGACTGTTCAACCACAAGCAGAAGCTATCCCAATCATTTAACTAGGAGAAACATCCACTCAAGCACCTGCAGTTATAAGGTATGCGAGACAACGACAACAACCTGATCGTTTCACTCCTCAGACGTTCATCAGTCATGATGAACCTGCCACTGTTGCAGAAGCACCATCAATGTCCAATGCATACGAATGGAAAGTTGTCATGGAAGCTGAGTACCATTCCTTGATGACATACAAGACCTGGAGTCTTGTCAATCCTCCTGCAGGTATAAGACTTATTGACTCTAAATGGATCTTCAAGCTAAAGCTTAAGCCGGATGGACCAATATCCAAATAGAAAGCTCGATTAGTAGTAAGTTTATGGATTAGAGCAAGTTTATGGATTACATTGCACTAATATCTTCAGTCCAGTGGTAAAGCATCAATCTATTCGCACCTTGCTGGCTATACCTGCTGCACAGGATCTGAACATTCATGTCCAGACAACGTTCCTTCACGGATATATACAAGAAGACATATTTATTTATCAACCAGGTTACGTGCTTCAAGGCCAAGAGCATTTGGTATATAAATTACAAAAGCACTGTATGGCCTCAAGCAAGCTCCTCGGGCCTGGTATGAAAGAATCAACCACTTCTTGTTGTAGCATAATTTCACTTCTGGCTCCGCAGACTCTAATGTGTATCTCAAACGAAAGGGGTCAAGCTATGTCATAATGGTATTATACGTTGATGATTCCTTAATTATCAGCAATTCAAATCAGTTATTGCAGAAAACCAAATCTTTTTAGAATTTGAGATGACTGATTTAGGCCCAATTCATTACCTTCTTGGTATGGAAATCAGTAGAGATCGCGCAAGCAGAAGGATCACTATAAGCCAAGAGTCCTATCTAACCAATGTACTTTCACAGATATGGCATGGAGGACTGCAAACCGATAGACACACCCATGATTTAGGATCCAAGCTGTCTAAAGACCCCAGAACTCAAGCAGATCGACAAGAAATGTGCAGGTATCCTTATCAATCTGTCGTAGGATCTATAATGTATTCTATGATCTGCACACCGCCCTGATCTAGCATATGCGGTGAGCACATTATCTTAGGTATATGTCCAATCCAGGCCTACAACCATTGGAAGGCCCTACAAAGAGTCCTAAAATACATTCAAGCTACGATGCACTATGCTTTGAGCTATAATGGTAATACAACAATGGCCTCTCCCCAAAATGACTTAGGTAGAGATGAATCTAGGCTTAAAGCTTTTGCACACTCACAAAGAGTTCTATTCATTCTCTCAGCTGTTGATTCTCAACTAGAGTTTTGAACTTAACAAAAGCCTCAAACACTTTACTTTTGGAATCCAAAATTCAATCCAAGTGTATCTAGAGTAATCATCAATAAAAGATACATACATAGATGCAACTCCATTAGATTCTTGAGAAAAAGAGTGCACATCACTATGAATGAGATCTAATGCTTTTGTAGATCTAGTGGAAGAAGTGACAAAAGGTAGCTTGTGTGCCTTTGAGAGGCTTTGGAGATATCTGTTTCCAAACTTTGAGAGTGTCTTTGGAAGGCCGAGAGCAAGATCCTTGGTGCATAGCATCTCCATTGATTTGAAGTTGGGATGGGCCCAACCTCTTATGCCATAGCTCCACTTGATTCAGCTCCTCCTTAGCCATGTTCACACTTCCAAGAAAAACATTAGCATCAAGCAAAAGCCTTCCTTTCTTAAATCCCTTTACAATACAAGTATCCTTCATCATTATGGAACAAACACCTTGCTTAAAATTGACATCTAAACCTTCATCCATCAACTGTCCTACACTTAACAAATTCTTAATGAGTGTAAGAACATAGAGTACATTATCTAGATCTACTCTTTTAGAGGATCCAAGACTAAAGGGTATTAATAGTTCCCACTCCATCTATTCTACATTCTTGATCACTTGCTGTTAGAATAGCAACCTACAAAAGGTACAAGAGTTGAGAAAAAATCCTTTTGGAATGTCATGTGAGAGCTAGCCCCACTATCAACTATCCACCATGTGTCATTGGAGTAGCTCTTGGATGTTGATGTAGATGCCATCAAGGATGAATCCACAATGAGCAAATTTCTAAAATTAAATGACACTTGGAGCTTCTTCCATTCAACCTCTATGTCATGGATACATGGTTAAACAATCTATTAACCCTACCTAGAAAATGGATTCTCTTTACTCCTTGACCAAAGAACATACAACCCCATGTAATACAAAGTCCTTAATTTTTCTTTGTATTGTCGTTGCACCCTTTGAGACAAAATGTGTGCATGTGAGTGAAATAAACACTTAAATACTACAATAATTCTACCTCGGCAAGAAATAGCACATTGTTGTTGTGTAGAATCATCATCTAAGAAGAGAAAAATGTCAAACATGGCATTGAGTAGTGGAACTGCAAGAGCACCTTGAGCCTTCCACCTGAGAATGCTTTAGCAAGCCCCACTCCATCCAATGGTAATTAAATAAACCTCAAGACAATGTTATTCTTACGCAAAGCAAGTATGCACGAAATCTATTGTATAAGTTCAATATGCATGATTGCAAGTCACTAAGTACTCCAATGGAGGCCAATACCAAACTTTCTGCATTTGATGAAGCCAAGAAAGTTGATGCATACTTATACAAGCAGTTAGTGGGTAGTTTAATCTATTTGACACACACACGTCTTGACATTGCTTATGCTGTTGGTGTGGTAAGTCAATTTATGCAAGAACCTAGTCAGACTCATCGGAAAGCTGCTAAACGTATTTTTAGATATGTTCGAGGCACGTTAAATTTTGGCTTGAAGTATGATTAGTTTGAAACCCTAATGTTGGTAGGTTATACAGATGTTGATTGGGCAAGAAATATTGATGATAGAGGATCTACTAGTGCTCATACATTTAGCAATGGTACAGCTGCTATTTTTGGAGCAGCAAGAAGCAACCTACAATAGCCTTATCTTCGACGAAAGCTGAGTATCGTGCACTTAGCAATGCTACACAAGAGGTAGTAAGGCTACGAAGACTACTTACTGATTTGGAACTACTTACTGACTAGGTGGATGCTACAACTGTATATTGCGACAACAAAAGCTGTATCCATCTTGCCAGAAACCCAATTCTACATGCTCGAACAAAACACATCGAGATACATCATCACTTTGTTTGAGAGAAAATAATTGAGGGCGCCATTGACTCATAGATTTTTACCCAATCCTAGGTCAGTCAATGGGGATAGGGCCTTGCTTAATTAATTAACACCTACTTTTCATATTTTGCTACTTACTCTGTTTTATAAGGATGAGGTTCACGGCATATGGAAATGGAATGATTCTTCACATTACAATGGAAACAACGAGAATATATAACAACGGTCAGATTACAACCTATAGCAATCAATGGCTCCTTGTTCAAATAAAATCATGCACTTAATTGTTTTGCAATACTTCAAAATTTGATGACCATAACTACAAAAGGCCAAAAACCAATCATACAAGAAGCTAATTTTATTGCCCAACCTATGTTATCAAAGCTTTAGTAGATGGCAAAAGGAGAACAATAAATTCAAGGTGCTTTTCAATCTTTGATGAAGGGGTGGGGTAGGGGGTTCGCTAGAACCTTACTAAGTCCTTATATTTCTCATTGAATAACATACATGAAGAGTCTCTTGGATAGCTTTATTTCGCATTGCTTTTCATAGTATCTACACATGCCTTGATCAAGGTTGAGTTATGATGGATTTGAACATATCATAGGTTTGAACATGGATGGAATTCCACTACTAATCGGCATTCATTCTTGTCCAATTTGCAATCACAAATTAATCCCATTGGCAAGCTCGAGACTGTTTTCTATGCAGTTCATTGACTACGCATAGAAAACAGCTTGTTCTTCCCTGTGACATGGTCACCCTCAGATTTGTTTGTTGACCTTTTGCACTACCCACCAACAGACTAAAATCTAAGGTAGGTGTGACCCGATCATGTATACGATTAATATGTAGTATGTTAGTTGAGGTTAAATTTGTAGTAATATTTTTGTACATAGAGATAGGACTATCAGCAGATAGATGCATAGATGGCTGGCTGTAAGACTAAGACTGTGAGCCGCAGGCATTAAATTAAGTTTGTAGCGATGGCTAGAGTTGACATGACTACAATTGTGATCAACTTGGAGTAAGTACTGCAACACGCTGATGAGTCTAAGGTCCTGGAGTAGGATGACTGCTGTTGAGATCTGGGATTTGCAGCACTAGGCAGCCAGCTTGGGCAGCAATCTGTAGATGAATTTGAAGAACTGGAACCCTGAGTTTCAGCCCTGAGAACACAATCCAATAACAACATGATGAGTGAAATTACGTTATTAGATTTACTAGATAGAAACAAGAACCAACTCCGCACTACCAATCCCTTTGTAATTCTCTGTGCTGATGAAAATAAAATAAATTAGCCAACCAACTCTTTAAACTCATGCCATTCAATCCGAGATGGACCAGCGACAAAAAGGCCTTCTCGATCTAATTTTGACGAAGATGTTTTCCAACATGCTCGGATCAGAATATATTGGGTGCTTATACTGGGGGCAAAACATCGAGAAATAACATTGTTTAAGAAAAACCAGGAAAAAATTTACATTTCCAGCTGTTCATGGAAGAGGGTAAAACCAGGTGACCCAAGTGATGTTTGCGTGTTGTCTTGGGGCACGGCCAGGTGGTGTTAAGACTGCATTCAGATTAACTGCCAATCAGAAAGGAAACTGAATCGCTGATGCTAAACGGGGGGATCACTATGCTTCCTTCGGGCATATCAATTACCAGATGAACTAGCTAAGGCAGTTCCTTCTTTGTAAGTTGTAGCGTTTGGGCCATCAAGAAAAAAAGATAAATCAGAGGAAAGCACTCTATACAATAAGCAACCAGCTACCGATCTGGTAGTGCATTCCATTAGCACGACATGATCTAAATTCTTCCTCCAAAACAAGGCAAAGCTAGAAAACGCTGAGTTAAAGAGCGTGGTATCGATGATAATATTAGGATTAAGTTGGTAATTCAATCACAATTTGGCAACATCCACAACCACAGCTGAAGTGAACAAGCTAGCACCTATAATTTAGTTCATGACACGAAAAAAGAACAGAAGAGGAAAGACTTACAAAGGCCCTTGAGGGCAGAACGTAATAGAATAAGAGCCGCCAGTGCAGGTGAAAATGGAGCTAGCATCGTCATAGGCATAGCTATATGCATTCGGGCAGGCGGCTTTGAAGGCTTGGCTGAAGGAAGTGGGCAGGCAGGTAGTCGGGGAACCAAAGCCGCCAGTGCAGCAGTATTCGTCACCGCCAAAAGCATCGCATGCGCTTTTGCATGCCATAGCTTGGCCTCCATCTCCTAGCACCCGCAGCTCCGGAGGACAGCTCTCATTAAGGTCTCCCGTGCATCCGGCTATTCCACAAGAAACCAAGGAAGAAGAAATATCAGACAGAGACGAGGTGACACGACTACTGCTGCTGCTCGACGACGTTGGAGCCACATTAACAGGGAGATTGTATCCATCTACAAGGCTAACATCGTAATAATCTTTGCCGTCATCCCCATTGAGCGTAAACTCAACTAGCGTTGCTGGTGGATTTCCGCCTATTCCAGTGCATCGCATAGCTCCCCCGCAGTCGCCTGTGGAGCAAGTACCTTGGCCTGATGGGGAGTCGAACAGGCATCCTGTTCGTCCCCAGAATCGCCCTGCCCAGCCAGGTGGAGCAGAAATTATGGTGGATGTGCCCGGATCCAAGCCCACGCTTGCAACTGAAAGGATGGGTTGGCCTGAGTTGGATTGAGATCCCACCCAAACTGTAAATGCGCACAGGTTGAGAAGGCGAAACGATCCCTGTGCACTCACCATGCCTGTAGAATCATGAAGCAAAAGCGTTAGTCGCATCTCCTTCGCTCTACAAGATCAATCAGGAAAATGTACTCAGATACTGTTCAAAGAAATGTTCAAACATAAATGCAAACAACAGTTCTCTCTCCGCATAATGCACAAGACCTAGAAAAGACCCCTCTAGGAAAATGCCAAAAAGGGTACCAGCAACATTGGTGGAACGGGGGACCAAAGCCCCGAACCTTTATCGGCTACTTACAGCTTTTAGGTAGTGCTGTAAAATCATTCGACCAATGGACATTTTTCTGCAAGCAATGAGGGAGTCTCGTCACACTCGTGATTCCTGTATGGTTAATGGTGGGCCACATCCGACAATCGCTCTTCACCTAACGTTCATTTACAATAGTTGTTCTGAGTCAAACTACAAGTGTAGGCTTTCTAAGTTTCTACATATTCTATTGCAAATGTACCAGCTGGCCAGTGGCAACTAACTCCACCTACCTCGTTAGAAGTAACTATTAACTCACCAAATATGAAAAGAATCGTCTGTGTTCAAGCTTGATTTGATGTTTTGAAGTTTGGGGTCGTTGGACACTGCTTTCATAATATTATGCGTAGTCACGATGTTTCCGAATCATTTCCTCGATCTTACAATCTATTGGTTTCTTCAAAATAATGCTGATAGTTCGTCAAGACTTCAAGCCTATTCACTTAAGCTGTTGAGCTCCGTAAAACTACAATCAGGTTCTTCGTGATTCACAGGTTTCCATTCTGAGAACTATTTCGCTATGAGCAAATGATGGAGTCGTGCTGTTGTTCTTTCGTTTACTCAACTTACCGAAGGGAATGGTATCAAGTATCACAACACCCTTAAATCAGAATGTTTCAGATATCTGGACACCGAAAAAGAAGTACATACCGTAATCAAACAGCACGAGGATGGTAGCAGCCAACTTCAACCAGCGAGTCCATCGAGATTTTACGGCCAGAAAATCACCACGACTCTTCTCAGCTTGTAATTGCATATCTGAAGCCCACATTTTTTCTGGAAAGAAATAAGGGTATGTTCAATAGCGTTCAGAGATCCTAAATCTTGAGTCTCGAATCTAATAATGGTGAGGTGCCAAGTTCAAGGTAAAAACTATGAAAAGATATCGCAATTTTCCGGAGTAGATTCTAAACTTGAAAAGCAGTTTCTTAAATCAGCACAATCTAAAGATAGATTCGGACAACTGATACTAACCGAAGATCAAATACTATCAAGCCAATGGAGCTGATGATCGAGGCTCCCAAGGAAGTTCACAGACCAATGATAAGGCCACCTGCAATAATGATAAGGATTCGAATCGCTATTCAGGCCCCGTAGATCTCTTAGAACTTCTTACGGAGTAAAATCTTCAGCCTCCTGCTCGGCTGCGATGGCTCACGTTTTCAGATAGACACTGATCTGTTCATCACTCATGCTCTATCGATATGCACAATCACAGAGACTGGACGGAATCAGTCCCAAAAAAGGGGATGAGCTCGTGCTCACCTCCAGGAATGTTACTCGGAGAGCTGTGATACATACAAGAGAGGCAGGCAGAAAGTTTTTATTTTCCGCCTTTGATAAAAACTTTGAAAAGCTCTAAACCAGAAAAACCAGCAGAGGCAAGTGGGTAGGAATATTCACAAGCGGGATGTGATATCTGAGAAGCATATAGTGCAAACTGAAAGGAAACTTGCATCCACAAAAGTTATTATTATTTAGGGGGACCTCAGGAAAGAGCGTAACACTTCTTTGAACGATAAAATTCTCTCGATCGGACATAGAAGATTAAAAAAGTAAAGTAACAATCAAATAGCTCACCACCTTGATAAGACGTAGCAACAAAACTGAACCAACAGTAAATTGGATTTGACCTTAAGACAAATTTCCGAGGAGAATATGCTTTTAGTTCAAACCAAGTAATGCTCAACTATTTCCGAAAAAGTACAGTGGAAAATATGCTTCAATCTCAAAACCAGAAATGCTGAACTACTCTAAGAAAACTACAGGATGAAGCCATAGCCAGACCCATTGAAATAGGCGCAAAAAAAACGAGGCGTAAGATTTTTCGAGCAGCTGAATTATTACTCACAAAGTTAGAGCTCTCAAATAAACTTAGGACACGTAATTTACAGCCGTTGGAACATTTCTCACGAAGGACAATAATAAAAACAAAATTACTGTTTTTGTAATTATAAATAAACCCCTATTGGGTTTGTAGACCTATGGCAAGTAGAATAAACTTAGTGTTTTCTTTAGTAACAGATGGAAAATTCCATGGTGTAAGTAAGACCCAAACAAGTAGTTACTCTCCTTGAAGCAAGTCATTACCTAGGATAGTTGCAAGTTTAGGTAATGCAAGAAGCTATGAAAGATCTATTCCTACAATTACGACATGTCAAAGTATTGTAAGTGCTTGAACGCGTTGTAAGGTGGTAGAAAATGGTTGACAATAGTAAACATAATAATAGTAAACATAATAATAGATGTTTCATAGTAGGCACCACGTCCTTGGAGTTTCACTGCAAATCTTGCACAAGTTGATGAAAATCATCAAGCCTTCTTATGCAGGCACCCATAAGTTTCCAAAGCAAAAGGGATAGAATCTTTTCCAAGAGCACGATGACAATAATCTCACTCTTTATCTCAGGTTGCATGAGAAGCAGCAGCGCCTTGAGTAGTGAAAGCTAGACGAAAGATCAACAATAACAACATCCCCAAGAGAGTGAGCACCCTCACAAGAGAGAACAAGGTCAACACAACAATAAGACGATTGTGAATCAAATACATGCAAGATGTGTGCTTGCTCCCGAATAACATGAAAGCTGCATTCATGCATTGCATTCATGCACAATAGATACAAGTATATCACAAATTAAATTATGAGTTGTGGTGTGATCTCCACCAAAAGGGTAGCACATAATATGTGCGCCAAGAAAATCAAGAAGGTGATCACAAGAACATTTCGTCAAACCCACCAACACCAGATGAAAAAGCTCCAGTCTAACTCGAAGAGTAATGACAAACACCTTTCAAGAAAGACACGAGAGTGGAATAACATGATGTGCAACAAGCCAAGCATTAACACTTGGGCCTACAAAAGAAATAAGATAAGTCCGAGCCTCGTTGAAAGGTGAACTATTAAGTTTCTGATCAAGTGTGTTGGAATTGATGAGAACTTTTGCTGAGATTTGCTAACATATTTTCAACTAGTGATTGAGTGTTGTACTTGCAGGAGCAAATAACTAAAGTCTGTAGAAAAATTGCGTTACATCCTAGTGAAAAATTGCACCAAAGTTTGCAATAAATTGTCTATCTTAAAATTGATCAAGTGCGTCTGTTACGTCCATGTCCTGAATACAGGATTCGACATAATCCTAGACTTGGATACACGGTGCTCCAGTACTCGAGATAATTAGTTACGTCACGTTATTCCGAACGAGGCCAATAATGTAATTAATAACCTTGTGAGGCCTAGACACACTAAATTGATTTAGTACATGGGTTAGGACAATCAATGCATGTGTAGAGTATCAATAGTAATGAATTGTGCTTTTGGGGAGTCTTAGCCTTGTATGGATGCATGCACAGAGAGGCTTTGGGGTTGGTTATAAAGCCCAGTAGAAACTCACCCTACCACATTCCAGTTTTAGTGGGTCATTGCGAATTTCTCTCTCTCTCTCTCTCTCTCTCTCTCTCTCTCTCTCTCTCTCTCTCTCTCTCTCTCTCTCTCTCTCTCTCTCTCTCTCGCTTCTTATTCCTTGGCTTAGGGGTGAAGTTGCTGGAGATTGATCAGTTGCTTCTACTTGGTTGGGTGGTTTTGCTCCACAATGTGTTCTCGTGTGTTTTGACTTTTAAGCAAGATCTTGAGGAACTTTCCCTTACATTGGTATCAGAGAAAGGCTTACGAAGATCAGAGAACTTGGAGTGGTGAAGCTTTTCATTGGATCTTTGGTGCCAATCTATTGGTTTTCTCATCCAGGTGAACAACAAGATTCCAAGTGGGTGATTTCTCCCAGGTTTCATTTGCATGTCGTTAAGATCTGTCTTTCTCGACTTTCTCTAGGGTTTTATGAAAGGATGTTCATCATAGTCAATTTATGATGCTTTTTTGGAGTTTTTGCTTATATAGCTCAAAATTTTGGTAGATCTAAAAATTTCAACAAGTTTCATTCTAGGGATCATTAATGATGGATTTAATGATGCATGTCGGTTTTTTTTTTAGATTTATGGTTCTAGGCTATGTTTTTGGTCAAAAATTGCTAGGTTTTCATGATTTTTGACTAGAAATTGATAGTAAGAGCTAAAATCCAGCAAGATTAGATCATTTAGATGGCTATAACTCTGTAAATTGAGTTGCGGGTGAGTGGAATGGAGTTGCATGTGGTTGAAATCAACTTTATGTAGTTAAAAAACCAAGAAAATTGCCAAAAATCTTCATTTTTGCAAGTGTTTTCATGAAATTTGGTTGCATACTATTATGAAACACCTTGTAGACCTTATAAGTGGATTAATCAAAGTCTTTTGAAGCTTTCCCTGAAGTTAGAGCCAAGATTTCAGAGAATAGTGGGTGTATGTAGTAGGTAAAAAAAAGACGAAAAGTAGTTTTTTTTGGTGATTTTTGGGATAGATTGCTATCAATCCACAAAAAGATCATTCATGGAATCAATCCAGCCTATTTTGTACTTCTTTTGGCCTTCCCAACAAGCTATCAGACCTGTAAATTGGTGACCGGGCCAGGCTTATGCTCCAGATCCATCAAGTTGGTAGCTAGAGCACCCTCCTTCAAGCCATGAAATCTTCGTTCTTAGCCCATATTGCTTCTTAAGACCTGTATGAACACAGAAGTCTAATAGACTATTTAAGACTATTTTTGGTAATGTCACTTTTGGTGCTAGGATGGTGTTTGAGTAATTTTGCATGATTTCACAAAGAGGAAGTATGCCCCACTACATAATTTCAGATGCTCTGTTCTCACACATGTGAAACTGAGGTGGCAGGGTGAGGTGTCAATCATCTCGGTCACTTGGTCTCCCTTCGTATTGTGTTTTGCAACATCTAATTTGGTGCACCGTATCTCAAAATATGGCCGTTTGAAATTTTGGCAATTTTGTGATTAAAATTGTCAAAATCCAACAATGTTCTAATTGCATGTCTGTTTTTTTTTCCCTTGATTTTATGTATTGTGCTTGTGTGAATTTGTTGCATGTTGATTGTGATGATGTTTTTGACATGCATGGGAGATTTACAATTGTTTTTTTTCAATTATCTAAGAAATGAACTAAATCAGTGATTTGACCGTACTAGAGTCAGTTTCAGTCAGAATTGGTCACAGTTCTTCACTTAAGATTAAGAATAGACGTATTAGTTAACTATGGTCAGTTATTTCCTGTTTTAGATCATTCAAGATGGCTGAAAAAACTACAAATCATGTTGTACTTTTGTACATACAAATTTGCCAACAATTGAATATGGCGCTCAATGATATGAATCATGGAAATAATTTACGAGGTCAAGAAATAAAAGTTCTATTGAATCAAACAAAATTGTTGTCGTCTATGAATCTCAGATTCTAGCCTGAAACTTATTTCAGAGAGAAGAAGAAGAAAAAATCGGAAATTGTGGAGGACTTGCTCATCAAGTGGAGCAGTTATTTTAATCTACATGGTGTTGATGATGAGAAAAAGATTGAAAGTGTTGTGTTCTTCCTACGCGACAAGGCGTCGTCATGGTGGCGAGATCTAACTGTGAAGCCTACAACCTAGAAAGCTTTTATAGAGGTCTAAGTCAAAATAGCTTTCGTAATAGTTGATGATGTCAATTATTACCAAAAGTTCATGAACTGCATGGGTAGTAAGAGCTTGGACTCTTAAATCCAGGAATTTATGAATGTCTAGAATCTAGTTTCATTATTCGATTCTAAATTGACACTTTGGCAGTCTGTCCTAGGGTTGCCTGCCGATTATCAAAACGAATGTAGGAGAAATGTGCTTCAAAACCTCAAGGATGCTTGTCGGATAGTGAAAGCGTATGATTCTAGAGTGGTGACATCCAGAAAGCAATTTCAGCAAATTCCAACCACTTTGAAAACCAAGAAGGGGAAGAAGCGAGGTTTAGACCGAGATCCTAAATATTTTGACGAATTAGATTAATTGGCATCAAAATCGTTGAAGAAGAAAAAGATGAAGAAGTCTATGTTCCGGATGAAGGCTAAAAAGAAAAATCTATGTTTCATTTGCAACAAGCTTGGACACATGATGAAGTTTTGTCCAAAAAGAAAGAAACTTATGGCATAGATGATCAAAATCCCAGGGGGTAAAGGTTAAACTTTGAAAATTAACTTGTTTGATTGTGAGTGTAAATGTTCTTTCAATATTGCTTCTTTCTTGTCTAATGAATTGTTTCGGTTAACAAGCACAGTTAAAGATCAAGAAGTTAGTATTTTATTAGACAGTGGTTCTACTCATAACCTCATTAATTCTCATCTTGTGTAGAAACTCAACCTGTCAAGTGAAGCCAACAATTATAGATATAGAGTTTATCTAGCTTCAGGAGCAGAGTCGAAGACTTGGAACATGAAAGTGCCGAATCTCCCAGTTTTGATAGAAGGACATAGAGAATTAGTTAATTTTCATGTTTTAGACCTAGCTCGTGTAGATTTAAGTTTTGGTTATAAATGGTTATTTATTGCATCGTCTTCTTTATTTTGAGAAACATTTTCTCACTTTCAAGGAGGGTAGTAAGGTAGTTACTTTATTTGGCAACAATTTTGTACATCTATCGGATGAAATTTCTACAGTTAGTATAACAGAAGTATTTGTTTATTCACAGTATGAAATTTTTTAAATATTTGTTATTTCTGTTATGGATGTTTCTGATGCGTATCTAAATAGTTGTGAATTTTTAGTAGTTCTTAACTCAGTGAAAGTTAGAACATGAACAAACAATGAAAAATCAGATCATAATTGAATTTAAGAATGTTTTTTCATCAGAGTTACCTCATGGTTTACCATTGTCTAGGTCAATAGACCATAGGATAGAGTTAATTCCAAGAAGTCAACCTATCTCTAGACAATCTTATAGGTTCTCTCAGAAAGAGAAAGTAGAGATTTCAAATTGAATAGAAAAGAAGGATGGAGGTTTTTGGATGTGTGTGGATTACAAGAGGTTCAAAAAAGTGGCTATTGAGAATAACTATCCACTACCCAAGATAGATGAACTTGTAGATCACTTAGGTAGGCTAAATATTCTACTTAGATCGATCTCAGGACAGGGTACCATCAGATAAGAATTAAATCGAAAGATGTCCAAAAGATTGGATATCATACTATTTTTGGCCATTATGAGTTCTTAGTGTTGCCTTTTGGGTTAACAAACACTCCAACAACATTTGAACGATTTGTTTCATCCATATTTGGAAAAGTTTGTGGTAGTGTTCTTAGATGATATTTTTGTCTATAGTAAGAACTTTAAGGAACACATAGAACACTTGAGAACTGTCTTGATAAAAATCTGGTAGGAGTTACTCTACGCTAAGGAATCCAAGTGTGAATTATTTAAGCAGAGCTGGTTGATCTCGATCATAAGATCACTGCTTATGGGATTAAGATTGACAAGGATAAAATCAAAATAGTAGTTGAATGTCCGCTTTCACAAATTGTCAAACAAGTTAAATCATTTTTAGGATTTATGGTTTTTGGAGATTTATTGAGGATTATGCTAAAGTAGTAGCACCGCTCAATAATTTGACAAAAGAGATTCTTAACAAAAAAAAGAGAGGAATAAACCTAGTTTGCCTGTTGTATGGAACGGAAAATTGAATCAGTGTTTTGAGAAATTTAAAATTTTGATTGTATCAGCTCCCGTTTTACAGATTGTAGATCCATATTTATCTTACGTCGTGAGAATTGACGCAAGTGATACTACATTTGGAGCAGTTCTATTACTGAATAATAGGCCACTAGCGTTTGAAAGCAAAAAAACTTACTGGTCCTCGGTTGCGTTATACTATGCAAGAAAAAAAATTAATTTGTAGTTTATCCATGCACTTAAAACTTGGAGACATTACTTATATGGTAGTAAGTTTATAGTGTATACGGATCACCAGCCTCTTAAGCACTTTTGCAATCAGCATGATCTTTGGGGTAGGAAAGCTCGATGGGCCGAATTGATGCAAGAATTGAATCATGAAATCCGTTATATAAGAGACAACTTGAATCAAATTGCGGATGCTCTGGTGAACTAAACGAATTGTAATTCACCCAGATTTCCACATATCTATATCTTTTGATGAGAAGAAAATATGAAAATGGTTCTCATTTTGATCGTATTTGAAACATTGTTCGAACCGAAAGAAATGAGGACAATATTGAGACGAGTTCGTAGGGGTCTCAACTAATAGAAAAAGATAAGAAGATTGTGGAACATTATACCATTCGAGATGGATTGTTATTTCAGAATGGAAAAGTTTGTGTACCTGGAGACGATGAGCTCAAATGCAAGATTTTGTTTGAATGTCATGACATACCATGTGCAAGACATCCCGGTATACACAAGACTCTTGACTTGGACAGAAGAGAGATTTATTGGCCAAAACTCAAGCCACATGTCGAGTCATATCACAACTACACATATGGGCATTTTGCCACGTAAACCCGATAACTGAAATTTTGACATTTTTCCTTGCGTGGCTCTGCCACGCATGGCACATCCACGTGAAAAATTCTCCGAGAACCCTGTCGGTCAAATCCAGGCTGGAGGTGGGTCCGGCATTTAATTTTTCTTTTCCCGTGGCACTTCCACGCAAATTGTTTTAAAATCAGAATTTAAAAAATGAGCGCCAAAATTATTTCGCGTGGTAGTGCCACGTATAGCCTCTCATCTGACATTCATCATGTGACATATATTTTTGGAGATTTGCCATGTGGGCATTGCCACGTGTGGCAAATCCCCAGAGAAAATTCCAAAGAGTTGGATTTTGATATTGCCACGTAAATTTTTTTTTTTTATAACTATTTGAACAATATATTAATAGACAAATAGCTTTATCATTAATTTAAAAGTAAATGAGATTTTTTTTAGGCTTTGAATAAGTGTGGACTTGGCCCGCACATTCCGTTAATTGCCTGTAAATTGCCCAAACTTTGCCGTTACGGTTTCTGTGATTTCTTGACACTGAATCTATATTTTTCGGTTCCGTTTTTGTCCAAAATTTTTCTTTCTCTATTTTTTCTTCGGAAGTTGACTTTTTTTTGGCATTCATGACTAGGGCTCCCGCGACCAAACGGTTTTCCTAAAAAACACACAGAGTGATCATATATTAGTAAAAATCGACTTAGTACAAGGTGAGACTTTAGCACGGTCATGCCGGCTATTTTTTTAAAACTGGCCATTTTTCAAAAAGTCGTAAAATATTTACCGGCCATTTCTAAGGCTGCAAAATTTTCTCTAGCCTCATTTAGGATGGGTTGGGACCCAATTCTAGGTGGACCAGCACTTTTTGCTCGGTCTTACAAAAATTGACGATACAAAATATTTTGTTTTTTACGGTTCTTAAGACCGTCACAAAACTCTATTCTTTACCGTGTCTAGCTACTTTAGGGACGGGCTAGGACCCACAATACAAAGACAAATTTGTGTCAATTTTTTTTTTTAAAATCAGATTTTACATGCCGATTTTTTCCAATTTTGCGAATTTAAGCTTCAATATTAGCCAATTTTCTGTGCGAAAATATCGGCTAAAATGTCGCATGTTATGCATGCTTGATAGACATTAATTCAATAAGATTATGAATCAAACAACAAATCATTTTTTCAATATTGATTTCCTAAATATTGACAATGTTTTGGACGAATTTTTAAGTTACGTAAAATTTTTATAAAAAAAATTAAAGTTCAAAAATTCCAGATTATTAGTTTTTTCTAGTTTCTTGAATTATCTATGAAATGTACTATAATTAGTGAATTGACCATACTGGAGTCAATTTCAATCGTATTTTGGTCAACTGTAGTTCACTAATAGTTAACAGATATTACCTAATTTTTTCAGAAATAGATAAATCGAGATGGCCAAAGAAACTTCAAATCAAGCTGCAAATTCAGATACACCATCCTATATGGTGATTTGCCAACAGTTGAGTACGGTGCTCAATGATATGAATAATTGGAATAAGATGAGAGATCAGAAAATGGAGGTTCTTTTGAACCAAGTCAAATTATTATCTTCACCTAATCTCGATTTTCAACCAAAGATTTATTCAGGAGAGAAGGAGGAGAAGAAACCTGAAGTCATTAAAGACTGGCTCATTAAGTGGAGCAGTTATTTCAACCTACATGGAGTTCCATATGAGAAGAAAATTGAAAGTGTCGTGTTGTTCTTACGCGGCAAAGCGTCATCATGGTGGCAAGATTTACCGGTGAAGCCAGTTGCTACCTGGGATGCGTTTACGAAGCCTTTAAAAAAGCTTTCGTGATAGCAGATGACGTTGACTACTACCTAAAGTTCGTGAACTGCAAAATATGTACAAAGAGCTTAGACTCTTATATCCAAGAATTCATGGACCTATGGAATAGGGTTTCATCATTCGATGCAAAGTTGGCATTATGGCAGTTTGTCCTAGGTTTGCCAACCACCTATCAAAACGAATGCAGGCGAAATGTGCTTCAAAGCCTCGAGGATGCATTTCGAATTTCGAAAGCATATGATTCCACAGTGGTGGCATCCAGGAAGCAGTTTGCACAAATTTCAACCGCTTTGAAAACCAAGAAGGGGAAGAAGCGCGGTCCAAACCAAGTAGAATATTTTGATGAATTGGATCAAGCAACATCAGAACCCAGGAAACCGAAGAAAAAAAAATTAAAGAAATCTATGTCCCGAGAAAAGACTAAAAAAGAGAACTTATGTTTCGTTTGTAAAAAGCTTGAAATATGATGAACTTTTGTCCAAAAAGGAAGAAAATATCGGCTCATATAATTGAAATAAAAGGGTGATATGGTAAGACTTTGGAAATTAACTTGATAGATTGTGAGTGTGAATGTTCTTTCAGTATTGCTTCTTTCTTGCCTAATGAACTTTTCTATTTAACTAGCATAGTTAAAGATCAAGAAGTGAGTATTCTATTAGATAGTGATCCAACTCATAATTTTATTACTTCTTGTCTTGTGCAGAAACTCAGCTTGGAAACTAAATCCAGCAATCATAGATTTAAAATAATATCTAGCTTCAGGAGCAGAGTTGGAGACTTGGAACGTAAAAGTCCCAAATCTCCCAGTTTTGACACAAGGACACATAGAAATAGTTAATTTTCATGTTTTAAACCTAGCCCATACTAATTTCATTTTGGGATACGAACGGTTATTTAGTGAATCGCCTTCTCTGACAATTGATTTTGAGAAACATGTTCTCACTTTTGAGGAGGATGATAAGGAGTTATATTATTAGTTTATTTGGCAGTAATTTTGTACGTCCGTTGGATAAGATCTCTACAATTAATGACATGGAAGCATTGGACTATTCACAGTATGAAGTTTTTTCTATATTTGTTATTCCAGTTGTGGATATTTCTGAAATGTATCTAAATGGTTCTGAATTCTCAGCAATTTCTAACTCAGTAAATTTAGATCATGAACAAGCAATGAAAGAACAGATCATAAATGAATTTAGGAATGTTTTTCCATCTAAATTACCTCATGGTTTACCTCCATCTAGGTCAGTAGACCACAAGATTGAGTTAATTCCAAGAAGTCAACTTGTCTCTAGACACCTTACAGGTTTTCTCAAAAAGAGGAGACAGAGATTTCAAATCAAATAAAAAATTATTTGAGGATGGGACATATACAACCTAGTAAATCACCATGGGGCGCTCTTGTTCTTCTGAAAGCGAAGAAAGATGGAGGTTTTCCGATGTGTGTGGATTACAAGGGCTTAAATAAGATGATTGTCAAGAATAGATATCCGTTACCCAAGATGGATGACCTTGTAGATCGCTACAAGTATTTGTATTTCACCAAGATATATCTCAGGACAGGGTATCATCAAATAAGAATTGAATCGGAAGATGTCCAAAAGACATGATTTTGTTCTAGATTTGGTCATTATGAGTTCTTAGTGTTGCCGTTTGGTTTAACAAATGCTCCAGTAACGTTCCAACAAATGATGAATAATTAATTTCATCCATATTTGGGGAAGTTGTGGTAGTATTCCTAGATGATATTCTCGTCTACGTAAAACCTTTCAGGAACACATAGAGCACTTGAGAATCGTCTTGATGAAACTCTAGTAGGAGTTACTCTACGCCAAAGAGTCAAGTGTAAATTCTTTAATCAAGAGTTGTTTTATCTCGGTCATAAGATCACAGTTAATGGGATCAAGATTGACAAGGATAAAGTCAAGATTGTTTCTCATAGGCAATCTCATTGGAAAGATTACCTCCCACTGGTTGACTTTGCATATAATAGTGGAAAACATTCTCCTATAGGTTGCAGTCCTTTTATGCTTATGTATGATTTTCAACCTAGATCTTTGGTAAATGTGGAGACGAAGTCTATTAAGATCTAGAAGGTTGCTGATATCCTACATGATATGCAAGAGATGTTGCAAGTGGCTAAGGATAGTATCCAAAGTGCTCAGGATAGAAATAAGCACTATGCCGATCTTAAGAGATCTCCAAGAGATTTTAAAGTTGATGACTGGGTATATCTTAGGATTCCAAAAGATTCTAAGACGTTACGTAGCATTACAAACTGTCTACCCATTTTTGTGGACCATTCAAGATTGTAAGTAGAATTGGTTCTTTTGCGTATGAATTCAATCTTCAAGGAAAATCGGTTGCATACCCAGTATTTCATGTAAGTCGTTTGAAACTAAGTTTACATGAAGGTAATATAGTCGGATTTGATGAAGGATTTATCCATTTGGAAGATTTGTTGCTTAGCATACCTTTGGAACCTAAGAAAGTGCTCAGAACCATAGATAAACAATTGAGAAATCGTTCTATCTTTGAGTGCTTAATTCAGTGGAAAGGTCGTACTGAGGATGATGATTTGTGGGAGAGAGTTGATAGCATAAAGAGGGACTTCCCTAAGTTCAGCTTCTGAGGACAAGAGCAGTTCAATGGGGGAAGAATGTCATGTCCATGACCAGTACATAGGATTCAATGTACTCCTAGTAATGGGTACTCAGTACTCCAATGAAACAAGCTGTTAGCTATGCCACATCATACTGCTGGACGTGACTCGAAAGTAACTAATATCCTTGTGAGGCTTAGAACACACTAAATGGAGTTAGTACAAGGTTTGGGATAGTGTATGCATGTGTAGAGTAATCAATAGCAATTCTATGGATAGAGGATCCATTCATAGAGACTCTATTCTAGAAGAATCTATGTATAGGGGAGTTAGAACCTTTCATGTCTATGTGCACAGGTGGTTCTAGGCACTATATAAGGAGGCCAAACTCACCCTACTACTCACATTTGTGGTTGATTCATTGCCAGGCTCTCACTCTACTTTCATGCTTCCTAATCCTTAGCTTGGGGGTGAAGCTTCTAGAGTTGATTTGTTGCTTCTACTTGGTTGGGTGGTTTCTCCATAGTGTGTTTTCCATTGTGTTTGTCTTGTAAGCAGGATCTTCAGGAGCTTTTCCTTATATCAACCTCCTAGATCTATAGCATCTGCTGGATCTAGCATGTTAGAAATTGCGGATCCAGGGCTATCAATCACTATCGAATTCAAGTAAAAAATAGTATTAGGTGGATAGACCTAAATAATGCATAGTAACAAACTTAGTGTTTTCAGTTTATTAGTATCCAACCAACCCTTAGAATTGTGAACATAGTAGCATATGCGTCAAGGGGTATGTGTAGTATAATACCTGAATATGTGTTGAAGATTCTCTTGAGAGGTAGTTATGATCGTCTTTCTAATGTGATAAGTCACAAATCCTTCTAGTATCAATACCGAAGAGCAATATATCATGAGCATAATAACCCATATAGTAATGTATGTATTTTCCTTAAACCTCATCTATTGACTATAAGAATCACGGACATCAAATTACATTTCAATAGGTAGTAATCATGTTATCCTTCACTCAGTGATACAAAGCTTCGTAACTTCATAAACAGTAGAACATTTAGTAATTTGCAATGAGTTGAGCTTGAAACCATACTATTTTATAGCGTAAATCTACCTTTGTTAAGGATTTTTGCCCAAAACGGTTGAGGCACCAGCCTAATATCCACAAAAAATGGCCCCTATGCCTTTGCAAAAAATGTGAAGAGAACTAAATTTCGAAGTCCCCTCTTAAACTTGGCTAGTGCACAAAGCACAAATGTGAAAACTGCAAGAAAGCTTGTAGTTCGCACTCCCTGGCGAATTCAAAAAGTGCAAAAACTACGACAAGGTTTGCAGCATGCACTCCTTCTTGAGCTAGACTTTTGTGAAAAGTGTATAAACTGTAATAAGGCTTGCAGATCACACTTCCTCTTGAACTCAACTTCTATGAAAACTATGAAACAATCAATATGTGGGCACATTTCTACAATGGACCAGTGATACAACGCTGGCTGCTAATTTTGTGGACAGTTTTGAAGAGTAAACAATCAAAATGGAAGTAGATCGCTGGCGAGCGGCCTCTTACCAACCTGAAAAATGATATAACAAAGCTCCAATTGTCAAATTACTTTCTTATGGACAAGCACTCTGCTGTGGGGCATGAATGAGCTTGCTTGCTCATAGCAAATCGCATTTGGAAGACATGGAAGAAGGGAAAGGCATAAGAGAGAGGAGTCATCCATTGCTGCTCCATTCAATCCTTTATAGTTTCTTCAAGCTATCACAAGGCACTCTATGTACTATGATGCCCATCAATGGATTCAAAGCATTGTAGGGCAAGTCACTGTGTCTTCAATGTATTTTTCTCTATGTTTTTTGCCAAAATATATTGGCCCTCCAAGAGATTTTTGCATACCTTGTTACAAATTGGGTCTGACAAGTAGAGCATCAATCTGAAAATCTGACAAGGAGTGGAATGGTCTCTCTCTCTCTCTCTCTCTCTCTCTCTCTCTCTCTCTCTCTCTCTCTCTCTCTCTCTCTCTCTCTCTCTCTCTCTCTCTCTCTCTCTCTCTCATTGGTGGATTTGGATGACTAGGCACTCTTCACACCCGTGAAGTCTTGTTGGACAGTACACAGGTCATGGATGTACTTGATCTATAAAGAAATCAACCAATTCAATGAGAAGTTGATGTGACATTGGCATTTCTAGTTTGCTTGTAATTTTCACATTTGTCTTGTGTTTTGAAATGCATTTCTAAGCTTGAGTACTTCACTCTTTGTAAACAGGCCGTACAGGTACTATCCTCCACACGTGTGAGGCAGCTCATCCAAGTTTTTAATCATTTGATCCATTGCTCTTGCTTAAATCATAGTGTAAAGCATCTAGATCAAGATCTAACACCTAGAACTTGATAGATCTTTGGATTAAGCAATCAATAACTGTTAATGATTGATAAGTATAATCATAATTGTCCTTTTTCCTTGAAAATTGACATGGTATCAGAGCCAAGTCTAAGAGTGATCTAAATGATTAATAGTTCTTGTGAAATCATTGACAATGTGTTGTTTTTGAGTTTTACTTGAGAGGGCGAGTTCAAGGAGAGAAGTATCATCATTAGTTTTGGTCAAGATCAATTTGTGGGCTGCTGAAGTACTGTCCACACGTGTGAAAATGCACAACAACCTTCAAATGTTTTTTTGACCCAAAAATGTGCATAGTAGTCCAATTTTCAAGGTTTTTAGTGCAGTGTCTAGATCTAGGTTCAATTTATTGAATGATAATGATCAAATAGTGATTTGAGTCATTGAAGCAATTCATTTTGAAGCATTAGATCAGATCTATAAGGCTGATTTGTTTAGATCTTAAGTGTGTGAAATATCAAACAAAATTGTACTAGAATCAATTTTTTGGAGGAGTGATTTGCTAGGATATTTGAAGTAGATCTATTATACCATCATCCAAGTTGAACTAGGATTGATTGGGCTGAGATCAGAAGCTTTTTGAAAGCTAGAAATCTATCTTAGATCAGTCTTTATCAAGAGGTCTTTGTGCATCTCATAGGTTCATTCACAATGTCATCCATGAGTGGATATATGTTAGAATCTAGTGAGAAACTAACTTCCACAAACTATTCCATTTGGAAAGTGAGGATGCAATCACTACTTGTGGTCCATGACCTCTTTGATATTGTTTTAGGAGTTGACGGAGAACGAATAGAACTCTTTGTGAGCGTGCAAAAGCTTTAAGGCTAGATTCATCTCTACCTAAGTCATTTAGGGGAGAGGCCATTATTTGTGCAAATTACTTATGTAATAGATTGCCATGTAAGCCCATTGTGGAGGCATAACATCTTATGAGGCTCTATTTGGTAAGAAGCCAAATCTCAAAGATCTTAGAATCTTTGGATCTACTTGTTATGTTTTTCAATCATTAGATACAAGAAAGAAGGATGATCCTACATCCATAAAAGGAATATTTACTGGTTATGGTGAAAATAGCAAGGGATATAGAGTCTATAATCCTATTACTAAAAAGATTTTAGTGTGTAGAGATGTTACATTTGATGAAGGTAACTACTACAAGATGAATGAAACTGCTACTAATCCATCTTATGTCAAGGATCTTGCAAGATTTGAGGAACCTACATGTGATCAAGATCTTGAGGATCCACCTCAAGACTCAAGTGCTCCAAGAAGATCTACAAGAAGGAAGGCCGAGCCATCAAGGCTCACTATGTTGACAACGGTGAACAAAGGGAAGATCTTCATTCTCTTACCTCTTATACTTTTCTAACATCTATGCTTGATGAGCCGAGTTGCTTTGAAGATGCTATGGAGGCACAAGAATGGAGGGATGCCAGGCAAAAGGAGTATGATGCTCTTATGGAGAATCATACATGGAAGCTTGTGGATCTTCCTCATGGAAGAAGACCACTTGAGTGCAAATGGATCTATAGATTGAAGTATAACCAAGATGGAAGCATCAACAAATATAAGGCAAGGCTAGTGGTAAAGGGATTTTTACAAACCAAGGGAGTAGATTTTGATCAAAATTTTGCTCCTATTGCTAAACTAGTTTCTATAAGGTTGATCATTTCTCTTGCAACTACTTTCAATTGGCCTCTATTTCAACTTGATGTGACTAATGCCTTTCTAAATGGCTATTTGGAAGAGGAGATCTTTATGAGGCAACCCGAGGGCTTCATCAAAGAAGATCAAGAAGAAAAGTATTGTTGCTAAGAAGCCTTTATGGGCTTAAGCAAGCACCTAGAGCTTGGTACTCTAGGTTGAATGACTTCTTAAACTCTTTAAATTTTGTTGTAAGTGCTTATGATCCTTCTTTGTACTTAGGATTTAATGATGGTAAAGTCATCATTCTTATTTTGTATGTAGATGACATTATCCTTAGTGGAAATGATCATGATGGTATAAAAGAAGTGAAAATAGCATTGTCTAGAGAGTTCAAGATGGTGGATCTTGGTGTTCCTCATTTCATACTAGGAATAGAAGTATCAAGAGGCAAAGATTTGAGTTTTATTTGTCAATCCAAATATGCATCTTCTATCTTAGATAATTTTGAAATGAAAGATTATAAAGGAGTAGGTAATGTGAAAGTCCCTAATGGTGATGGTGAAACATCCTTTGAGCACAGCACATTATATAGAAGACTTATAGGCTCCCTAATCTATCCTACTATAACTAGATCTGATCTAAGCTATAGTGTTGATAATCTTAGCCAATCTATGCAAAATCCATTGGTTTGTCATTGGAAAAATACTAAAAGGGTGTTGAGGTACATCTCGGCCACCAAGAACTTTGGCATTTTGTATCATGGATCTTGCTTTGAGGGCATATTCGGATGTTGATTTTGTAGGTGATAAGGTGGATAGGAAGTCCACAAGTGGTTTTGCTACATTTATTTGTGATGGCATAGTGTCTTGGCTTTCCAAAAATCAGGACACAATATCTTTATCTTCAACCAAGTCGGAATACAAGGCCTTAACATCAACAACCAAGGAGGTCTTGTAGTTAAAGAGGCTTTTGGTGGAGCTACAAGTCATGGAGGCCGAGGAGCAGCCAATCATATATTGTGACAACCAATCAAGCCAAGCATTAGCAACCAATCCCACTTTCCATGCAAGGAACAAGCACATAGAGATTGCTCACCACTTTGTGATGGAAAAGGTTCAAGACAAGGAGATCAAGCTATAACATGTATCTTCTTCAAATTGCCTGGCTGATCTACTCACTAAAGCCTTGCCAAAGGCTTCATTTATCAAGTTAAGGTCAGCCTTAGGAGTTGTAGATAGATTATCAAAGTAAAAATTGAGGAGTGTTAGATTTTAGCAATTTACACCTTGTAAAAGCAATTTGTTTGATATCTATGTGGATCCACATGTGTGAGGACCTGTCCACACATGTGAAATGTCACTCATAATATTCAGATCCATTGGATTTCATTTGAGTCAAATATAAAATCTCCTAAATTGTAGGAATTATCTCCTAGATTGTAGGAATCTAGAAGGTCAACACTAACCACCAATGGTGATGTGGCAAATTAGATAGATCTTATCCAAAGTGGATATGGATGACTACAATGAGCTATCCTACATGTGCTAGAAGCAGCCTAGAGGGAGATTATGATGATCATGTACTTGATCCATGATGGATCCATTGTGAGGTTAATCTTGAGAAACATTGATTTGGGAGCAATCTTGTTGTTTTCACTCTCTTAAGCTAATTATTTTTGGATGAATGCTTTGTATTTCCTTAGTAAACTTATTTGCTATTATAGGTCGTACACCTGCTGTACTTCACACGTGTGAAGCCTTTGGATCATTATATCTGATTGTTCTTGCTTGGATTTGAATTAAGAGTGACATTTTAGAAACAAAGCCTATGCCATCTTTATCTCCAGGGTCGAGCAAGTGTTTAACGGCATCTCCATCTCTATTATTGTCATTGTGTCGTTTGCTACTATATTGTTGTACTGATGACAAAGATTTATCATCTTCATGTGGATCTGTCACCAAAATATGCTCTGCTCTTAAGCCAAGAAATTCAAAACAACCCAAATGGCCAACTTATGATATGCCCAATACAGAGAGAAAAAGCTAAAGCATGTAGATTTATAGTCATCAAGAGCATTGTATCCTATGTGAAAAACTCAGATCCAAAAGATGCTAAAGTTTCATAAAGATCTTGGCCATGGAAGTTATGCACATCTAGATTGAAAAAATGATAGAAATTGTGATGTTAAGCATACTAAACATCAACTAAACATCAAAATCTGATCATAAGCTTCCACAAACAGAAACTTGCTGTCCCTGTCCGTACTTCAGAGCCTACAACCTGCATTTCACACGTGTGAAGCCATAGCAACAAAGAAATCACAATTCTAGTGGCTAGAATGCAAGATATGAACAAAAAAGTGAGAGAGAAGAAGATGGATCTTCAAAGAGCATAACATTCATTCAATAGAATGAAAATGAGATGTGTACATACTCGTGGAGATGGCTATTTATAGCAGCCATAGTGCCTCTTGGCCACTTGTCTTATGATAGGCTAAAATTGGGGTCCAATAGGATTCACCCATATACCTAGAAATTTGGTCAAATAGGAATGCACCAAATTATGAGCCAATAGAAGAGCTCCACACTCGACCTCCTCTAATTAATGTGACCTCAAAAGTAGTGTACACATACTTTGGGCCTCTACATACATGTATGAACCTATCTCTAACTTTTATTTGGCCATAGGCCTACAAAATCTCAAGTTAGGAAAATACTACTAGTTGACAATTTTTCACACTCCCTCTTCAACTAGTTTTAGCATAGATTTAGAAAGTACACCAAGACTTGTTCTATGCTTGAAAAATAAGTCCTTTCCCAATGCTTTGGTAAAGATATCAGCCACACATTCCTTTGATGGGACATGTTCAAGCTTGATCTCTTTTGCCAACACTTGTTCTCTCACAAAATGGTAAGCCACCTCGATATGTTTGCTCCTTGCATGGAAAACCGGATTGCTTGCTAGACTTTGGGCTGAAAGGTTGTCACAAAAGATGATTGGACTCTCTGAAAAATCCAGCAAATGAAGCTCCATAATCATCCTCTTGATCCACACCATCTCCTTTGTGCATGATGTCAAAGCTTTGTACTCGGCCTCACTAGAAGAAAGTGATATAGTTGCTTGTTTCTTCGACATCCATGAGATAGCTCCATCACCTATGAAAATAGCATGTGCATTTATGGATTTTCTATCCATAAGGTCTCCTGCAAAATCTGAATCTGAAAAACCAAATAAGTTAGGTGATGAGCCTCTATAAACAATGCCAAAATCTTTTGTTCCCGAGATGTATCTCAAGATCCTCTTTCCTAGTTTCCAATGTTCTATGCTAGGATCTTGCATGAATTGGCTTAATCTACCAACACAATAAGATAAATCAGGTCTTGTGATGGTTAGATATATAAGAGAACCTATTAGCTTCCTATAGAGAGTAATGTCCTCGAAGGATCTTTCATTACCTCTTATAGTTAGCTTTACATGTGATTCCATAGGTGTATCAATAGGATTTGCATCTACCATATGAAATCTATTGAGAATAGAAATAGCATACTTCTCTTGTGAAATAAAAGTGATTTGAGAAGTTCTAATTACTTCTATTCCTAAGATATAGCTCAAAAGACCAAGATCATGCACTTCAAATTCCTTTTTTAGTGCTTTCTTGATATCTTCTATATCTTCCTTGTTCCCTCCACTTAAAATAATGTCATCCACATAAATTAGAAGGATTGTAACATCATTAGCACTAATTCTAAAGTAAAGTGAATGATCATACTCACTCATAGTGAAGTTTTGAGAAAGTAGAAAAGAGTTAAGCCTAGCATACCAACTCCTTGGTGCTTGCTTAAGACCATACAAACTTTTTTGTAGAAAACACACATGATTAGGCTTGCTATGAGAAACATAGCTCTCGGGTTGCTCCATGTAGACTTCCTCTTCAAGATCACCATTCAAGAAAGCATTAGAAATGTCTAATTGCCAAAGATCCCATCCATAAAGAGTTGCAAGGGAAATGATTACTCTTATGCTCACCATCTTTGCCACGGGTGCAAAGGTTTCCTCATAGTCAATGCCATGCTCTTGAGCATAACCTTTAGCCACCAACCTTGCCTTCAACTTGTTGATAGATCCATCTTGATTTGTCTTTACCTTGAAGATCCATTTGCATCCAATTGCACTTTTGCCCTTTGGAAGCTCCACCAATCTCCATGTGTTGTTCTTCATAAGTGCTTCAAACTCAAGATCCATTGCTTGGATCCATTCCTCTTTTTGCCTTGCTTCATCTACACATGAAGGTACATCAAAAGAAGTTAGGAAAGCATAGTTGGATCCATCCACCACTTGCTTACCTTTGCCATCATAAGTGAGCCTTGAGGGTTTCACTTTATGCCTTGGAGTTCTCCTTGGAATTTGACTTGAAGAGGCTTCTTCAACATCCACATCCAATGTGTCATCAACTCCATTGTCATCAAGCACATTAGTTGCAACAACACCATCATCACTTGAAACAACTTTTGGAATGTTACTTTCATCAAAAATGACATCCCTACTTGTGAACACTTTCTTGATTGAAGGAACATAAATCCTATATGCTTTGCTTACTTCACTATAACCAACAAAAATGCCCTTTCTTGAAGATGGATCCTCCTTAGTTCTATCATCAAGAGTAATGTTGAAGTAGCAAATGCATCCAAAAGTTCTTAGAAACTTGACATTAGGCTTCGTACCAAACAAAGCTTCAAAAGGGGTTTTTCCTTCCAATACAACACTTGGCCATCTATTGCATAGGAAATTTGCACACAACAAAGCATCACTCCAAAAAGGTTTAGGAAGATTAGCATTCAATCTCATTGCCTTTGCACTCTCACACAAGGTTCTATTCTTCCTCTCGGCCACTCCATTTTGTTGTGGTGTTCTTGGACATGTGTACTCCCTCTTGATCCCATGCTCATCGCAAAAGGCTTTGAATTTGTTAGAAATGTATTCACCACCATTGTCGCTCCTCAAGCATTTGATTTTGGTTGTAAATTGAGTCTCAATAGCAACTTTGAACTTGACAAACACATCAAACACCTCATCCTTGCTCTTTAGTAGATAAACCCAACAAAATCTACTAAAATCATCAATGAAAGTTACATACATCTTAGCACCTCCATTGCTAATTGTAGTAACACCATGAATATCCGAATGCAAGAGAGAAAAAGGCATCTTAGATCTAGATATAGATCTAGTATATGGCAATCTATGTGATTTAGACAAAGCACATTCTTCACAAACATGATTCAAGCAAGTAAGAGACTTGGGAAGTCCCCTTACTACCTCCTTTTTGGCTATTACCTCCAAGGCCTTGTAGTTGAGATGTCCCATCCTTTTATGCCATACCTCTTGAATTGACATTTGTTCATTTGCTATGCATCCAACTTGGTTAGCAACAACACATGCATCAAGCTTGAACAATTTCCCTTGCCTTTTCCCTTTTGCAATGATACTACACCCCTTTTTGATCAAGCAAGCATCACCATCAAACTCAACTTTGAATCCTTTGTCAAGCATTTGGCTTACACTAAGTAAGTTCTTGGTAATGGATGGAATGAGCAAAACATCTTTCAATTCTATATTCCTATTTGTAGAAAGTGAAATAGGAATTGTGCCAATCCCCTTGATTGCACACTCACCATCATTTGCGGTATAGATTACCTTCCTATCACCATCAAATGCCATTAAAGATGAAAAATACTCTTTATGATATGTCATATGAGAAGTGGCTCCACTATCAATCCACCAAGGATCAATGTCTCCATGATTAGCCAACAAGCAAGATGACATAACAAAAGCATCATTTGAAAGAAGCTCATCCCCACCCTCATCAATAGTTAGATTGGTTTGCTTTTCCCCTTGATCCCTCTTTTTCTTAAAACAATCACTAGCAAAATGCCCTTTGACTCCACAATAGAAACATTTTAGCTTAGATCTATCCTTCTTTTTGCCAAAAGTAGAGTGCTCACCTTGGTCTTGCCCTTTAGACCAATTGCTTTTACCTTTGCCCTTGAACTTGCCTTTAGAGAACATTGCCTCCTCTTCTCCTCCTTGAGATGTAGAAGATGCTCCCACTCTTGCTTGCAACCTGAATTCTTCAGCCAACAAGACCTCTTGCAAGTCTCCAACACTTGGTAAACATTTTTGGATAGCATAACTTTGAACAAGATTAGCATGATCATCCAACAAGCCATTGAGAATCACTTGAACAAGCTCCTCATTATTTATGCCATCATTAATGCATGCTAACTCATCATTCAATGCTTTAACTCTCAAAACAAAAGCATGTCCATTCTCACTCTTCTTTTGCATACAAGAAAAGATTTGCCTTCTTAAAGTCAACACTCTAGAAGTAGACTTGGATTCATAAACCTTCTTCAAGGCTTCCCAAGCTTCACTAGATGATGTGCACTTACCAACCTCTTTGATAAGCTCATTTGTCACATTCATCTTGATCATGTGAAGGGCTTTCTTTGCCCTCTTGTCATACCTCAATTGTTCTTGAGGTGCCAAAGGTCTCTCCTCCACACCTACAACAATATCCATCAACTCATTCATCTCAAGCAAAGACTCCATCCTTACTTTCCAAGTAGAATAGTTGAGGGAGGTAAGCCTATCATTGCTTTCCAACATGTAGCCTCCATTTGTAGCCATGTTGCAATGATTGATCTCTGATCTTTGACCTGTTCCAATGCACTAAGCACTCTCTTGAATCAACAAATGAAACACAAGAAGAAATCACAAAGATTTGGAACCTAAAACCTTACTTTTTCTCTCTTTTCCTCACTTTTTCCTCAATTTTAGCCACTAGTTTTATGATTTCTTGATCAAACCAAGACCAAACCTCAATATACTTGCTTTTCCCTCACTCCTAAGATTGAAATACACTCTTGAATCATTCAGCAAACTGAAAATCAGAGGGTTACATCAATTTTGAAGTTTTTGACATGAAGAAGCAAGAAATTGAATCAAAAAACTATATGCTAGAATGGAAAACTAATAGGATCTTGTTGGATCTTGCATCTCCCTCTTTCCAAAACAATTTTTGTCTCCTTATTCTGATAAGTACAGAGGGAATTCGCCCTACTTCAATTGAAATGCATACAAATGATGTTTTGATCACAAAGATCCAATTTCTACACATAAATCAACAAGATTTTTAGCTAGAAACTTGATTGGAATGCTACAAAAGCAAACTCGCCCACAAATCTCTTCTAAATCTGGCAAAACCTGCACATTTGGCCGCCTAATGCTCTGATACCATGTGAAAAACTCAGATCCAAAAGATGCTAAAGTTTCATAAAGATCTTGGCCATGGAAGTTATGCACATCTAGATTGAAAAAATGATAGAAATTGTGATGTTAAGCATACTAAACATCAACTAAACATCAAAATCTGATCATAAGCTTCCACAAACAGAAACTTGCTGTCCCTGTCCGTACTTCAGAGCCTACAACCTGCATTTCACACGTGTGAAGCCATAGCAACAAAGAAATCACAATTCTAGTGGCTAGAATGCAAGATATGAACAAAAAAGTGAGAGAGAAGAAGATGGATCTTCAAAGAGCATAACATTCATTCAATAGAATGAAAATGAGATGTGTACATACTCGTGGAGATGGCTATTTATAGCAGCCATAGTGCCTCTTGGCCACTTGTCTTATGATAGGCTAAAATTGGGGTCCAATAGGATTCACCCATATACCTAGAAATTTGGTCAAATAGGAATGCACCAAATTATGAGCCAATAGAAGAGCTCCACACTCGACCTCCTCTAATTAATGTGACCTCAAAAGTAGTGTACACATACTTTGGGCCTCTACATACATGTATGAACCTATCTCTAACTTTTATTTGGCCATAGGCCTACAAAATCTCAAGTTAGGAAAATACTACTAGTTGACAATTTTTCACATCCTATTGATCTATATCCATTGCAACATCCGAATTTTCATTCAGTGACTCAATTAATAATCTATATGTGTCATGGCAAAAATGGCCTTTTGGGTTATTGTGAGAATTCAAAACTCTATGGGAATGCACATTCAATGCAAAGAATACACTTTTTGGAAGAAGAATTAAGAAAAACATCAAAGTACTGCGAAGAAAAATCTACAAAGTTGAAAACTAATTTGGAAAAAAATGAGATGCTCAAGAAGGATCTTCAAACATTGAAATCTTCTTTGTGTCATTTTACAACTAGTAATGAAGAGATAAAAATTACATTTCAATCCATGTGTAGCTCATATTTGTCTCTTGTTAAAGATATGGATTTGCTCAACAGAAAGGTAAAAAACAACAAGAGAAAAAGATTGCTTACTAAGGATATATGTGATCTATCATCCAGAGGAGGTTATCGAAAAAGAAGAATCCGTGCATTCAAGTAAGTTATAGCTTATTTGATTTAATATTGTTTGAACTTTTTGATTCAATCATAATCATTGTTTTGTTATTTATGAATTTCCACTCACAATTTCTTGTTTATTATGTTATTGTGAATACTATTAGTACCCTAATCTCTACTGACTTTTATATGAACAATATATTTGCAATGCAGACCTACATTGGTTGCTGAAGACCATTTGGCTAATGAGATTTCCATTGGAAACTCACTAGGTTCTATTTTAGCTTCTAAATCTATGAAATCAATGTTAAACAATAACAAAATATAAAGATTAAGGCTTCAGTTACTGATAGCATTATGAATGTTGGAAAAATATTGGACACTGCATTGGTTCAGGGGGCATGTGATTTTTCTAGCATCAAAAGAGAAGCATATGCAACAATGTTTAAGTTGATAAAAGAAGCATTTGCCAAGTAAGTATAAAACAGTTTCCAATCCCATGACCATTTTATCTTCATAAAAAAAAGGATACGTTCAACCAAGGTATGTAGAAAATAGTTGGTAATTCATCTCATATCAATGAAGTGTATAGCAAGAAGGGAGAATATCTAGCTTATAGCAATTTCAACAATCTATTTATTGACATTAATCAGTTACTAACATTCATCATAGATTTTTACGGTATTACAAATGAGAATGTCAATAACAAGTTGACAGTTGTTCTTAAGTTAAATGAGTTTGAAATTATAAATGGACAAAAAAATTGGAGAGAGTCAATCTGACGATCGTGAATGGAACACTTTCAAATTTAGAAGATTTAGAAGGCCTCAACTTCAGTGTTCAATCAGAAAATGATATTTGGTCGTTGTAAGCTTTTCAGGTATAGTAGTTCCTTTATAGATTCTATAGGGATAATTTGATATGGATTCTATTTGGATAACCTTCTCTATGATAGTATTATGCTAAATCAATTTTTTGTTTCTCTTATAGGTGTTGAAAGAAGACCATGACATTCTCTCATGGATATTTAATAGAATGTCATATCTGTTAAAATCTTGTTAGGATCTAGTGCAATATGTAGATCACATCAATCAATCACCATAGACACTCCTCATAAGCTCTCAAAGATGGCACAACAAAAGCTTTAGATTACAAAGATAAAACTGTACGTATGCTGAAAGCCCCAACATGCATGGGCTCGACAAGTGTCAACACACTAAAAAGACACATGTATGATAACTAAAAGGCCCAACATGGGCTAAAATATTGACAAACCCAGGACATGCCCCTGAGCATAGCATAACGAAACCAAAATATACTATACAGGCTAATTTTCCTACGTTTGTGACTACTCGTCTAACCCAAGTAGTCGTCTATGGGATCAGTGCCTGACCGATATGTCCATAGCGGGTCACGTCTCAAACACAAGCAAATAAAATAAATCTAAATAACTATACACTGATTACAATATCACATTTAGAGCTTATATAAAATGAATTAGATCAAAATTGATTTCTAACACTCTCCCTTAAGCTCAAATGTGATAGGAGTAAAGAAATAAACTACAGCAGCGTTTGGAGTGTCCAAAAGATGTTATGCATATCCATGCTACCCTATACTTGTCTCACACTCAAGCACACCATCAAACCACCAAGTTTGGCACACAAAGTATCATGCAACCACAATGCTCATATAGAGAGTTTACCACACTCTCGACCAACTGACTCCTCCCCAATCTGACTTGAACACAAGTGGACGACATGAGCGACATGGCTCAAATTGAGAAAATCTCACTGCCACTATGACACTTTACATCCTCCATCTAGCTAGGCTGACAAGCACAAACCTGTAAAGCTGACATAAATGAGCGACTGAGGCTCAACCTGAGGAAATCTTACTGTCATCATAAGACTATGCCCTCACTAGATAGACAGCTAGTAGACATAATGACAAGTCAATGAGCATCCAAATGACTACTTTGTTTCACACGTAACAAATGCACAACCATTGTCAAACATTCACCATAAGCAATCACCAGAAGAAGGCGAAAGAAAAACACGCACTGTCACTCTATCACACTAACTCATACAGAATGTAAAATGTACAAATAGACCCTGAACCCCTGATAGAGAGAGAGAAAACCTACGAGTAGACTAATAGACTAGCCTATGGCTAATGACAGTTGGTCACAGTTGTCAACATTAATGTACCTCGTAAACAGTAACAACGTGTACTCAAAGGCTTACAATCCTACATATTGAACTTATAAAGCAAATCTCGTGTATATTAGCTTTGTGTAAGAAAGACCATGTCTTCCTTTTGCCATACTTCAATGCCAAGACATTAGTGCATCAATCCTAGATCACTCATGTCAAAAGCATTGGAAAGATCTGATTTTATTTCATCAATTAAGCTCTCATTACTTCCTGTAATAATCAAATTATTCACGTACAACACAATGAACACTATATCTGAGTCTTGCCTTAGAATGTAAAGATTAGGATCAGCATCACTCTTTACCATTCCCCTTTGCTTGAAGTGTTCATCAATGCAAGAGTACCATGCTCGTGGTGCTTGCTTCAATCCATAAATGGCTTTGTTGAGCTTACAAACAAGATGCTCTCTCCCTGGCTCAACAAATCCTTGAGGTTGTACTAAGTACACCTCTTCATCCAGCACTCCATTAAGAAAGTAAATTTAACGTCCATTTGATAGATCTTTCAACCATAAAAAAATAGAAATAGCAATGATAGAACGTATAGTTACCATCTTAGCTATGGGTGCGAAGGTTTCCTCAAAATCAATACCTTCCTACTGCTCAAATCCTCTCGCAACCAACCGTGCTTTGTACTTGTTGAGTTGCCCATCAGCTCCATATTTGATCTTGTATATCCATTTGCAAGTGATAGGTGTCTTACCATCAGGTAGCTCAACCAAGTTCCACGTCCTATTTTTCGTTATAGCTTCCATTTATGTTTCCATAGCTTCATGCCACTCCTTGTGCTCCTTTGCTTTATCAAAAGTTTTTGGTTCTTGAGCCTTGAGCACAGAACCCATTAGGGCTAGATTCATCTCTAATCTTGTAGGAGGTTTTCGATTTCTACTTGATCTTCTAAGCTCTCCCTGCTCACTTGATTCGGGAGTATCTCCCTTATTAGCATCACTTGTTACTGACAAGTACCACTTAGGCACTCTCCTAGGAATCTCATTATTGACCTTGTCTTTTTCCATTGGCTCTTCCATATCGACACCAACTTCTTCCTTCACTTGCACTTTAGCTTTATCATCAAAGAGATCAATTGTTAATTTTATTTGGTCATTTTAACCCATCTCATCAAAAGTAGCATCTCTGGAAATCACGATCTTTTGTGCATCTGTGTCATACATCCTATATGCCTTGGCTCTTTCATCATATCCAAGGAAAATACACTTAATGGCTTTTGCATCCAGCTTCTTTCGTTTTTCATCAGGTACATGAGCGTAAGCATCACAACCAAATACTCGTAAATGAGAAACATTAGGTTTCTTTCCAGTAAAAGCTTCGTAAGGTGTCTTACCCTCCACAGACTTCGTAGGACATCGATTCAAGATATGAGTAGCTGTGTTGCATGCTTCTGTCCAAAAAGTATTTGGCAAACCCTTGCTCTTAAGCATTGCCCTAGCCATCTCCACAATGGATCTGTTTTTTTGTTCTGCGACTCCGTTCTGTTGTGGTGAATAGGGTGTAGTGGTTTGTCTCTTGATCCCCTGATCCTTGCAAAAGTTTATAAACTCTGTTGAAAAATACTCACCGCCACCATCTGATCTGAGGGTCTTAATATAACAACCTGTTTGTTTTTCAGCTAGAGCCTTGAACTCTCTAAACTTGGCAAAAGCATCAGATTTCTTGCTTATGAAATAAATCCAGTTATGTCTACTATAGTCATCAATGAATGTGATGAAATAGTAACAACCACTAATGGACCTAGTTTGTATTGGTCCACACAGATCACTGTGAACAAGATCAAGAATGCCATTGGCTCTTCTTGCTCCATCTTTGGGAAATCTCTCTCTCTCTCTCTCTCTCTCTCTCTCTCTCTCTCTCTCTCTCTCTCTCTCTCTCTCTCTCTCTCTCTCTCTCTCTCTCTCTCTCTCTCTCTCTCTCTCTCTCTCTCTCTCTCTCTCTCTCTCTCTCTCTCTCTCTCTCTCTCTCTCTCTCTCTATGTTGTTTTTCCAAAATGCAATCCTCACAAATTTTTCCTTCAAAAGAGATATCAGGCAATCCAACAACTAGATTACCTCTTTTAAGAATTTGCAAGCTTTGAGCACTGATATGACCAAACCTTTGATGCCAAAGGTCACTTCGACTATCAACAGTGCTTACCATAGCTTGAGTAAAAGATCTCGCATTCAATTTATAGAGTCAATTCCCGTTGACTCTAGCTCCTATAGCAATCACTTTGTTGTGATTCTTGATGTCTTTGACAAGACATTTGTCACTGTCAAACTCAATCTTGAGTGGTTGATCAGCCATCGTCCCAACAGATAGTAGATTGTTAGCTAAGCCAGGTACATATTGCACATTGCTTATCTGCTTTATCTTCCCGTTGGCTAACTTCACTAGTACCACTCCAACTCCTTTAACATATAGCAATTTTTCATCAGCTTGTCCAACTTCATCACCATTATCAGTTTCTTTGAGTTTTGAAAACCACTCTTTCCTTGAAGTCATGTCCTTGGATGCACCACTATCAATGTACCATGTATCCTTGGCTTCATCACTTGTCATTAATGCTGTAATGAACAATTTTGAACTCTCACCAGTATCATCTTCATATTGATCGTCATCGTATTGATGTTGATCAGTATAATTGTCTTCATAATAATAGTCATCAAATTGATGTTGATCAGCATAATTTCTCGCTTGCCATTTGTGTTTTCTTTGTTCCATTTCCTTCTGTTTCTTGAAGCATTCACACTCCCAGTGGCCAGGTTTGTTGCAGTACCTACAATTTTCAGGTTTATTTTGTCTTGAATAGTCGTGTCCTTGACCTCGACCTTGATTCCAATTGCCACAATCCGGACTATCATTGACTTGCTTATGAAATTGTTGAAATGATCCTCGGCTTGAGTTTCCTCCTCTCGATTGATACCTACCACGGGCAGATCTTCCACCTCGTCCTCTAACTGCAAGAGTTTGATCATAGCTCTTGTTACGATGATTCAAGTTCTCTTGACGTTGCTCTTCTTGCAAAAGCAATCCACCTAGTTCTTCATAGGTTGGAAGATTTTCTCTTGTGGCTATACTCATCACAAACATTTGATGTGACTCACTCAGACTATTCAATGTCAATTGCACGATCTCACGATCTTGTACTTGCTCTCCAACTGCTGCTAATTGGTCACGGATCTCTTTGATCTTCAGTATGTGATTGGCAATAGTTGTACCATCATCCATCTGCAATGTATGCAACTTCATCTTCAAAAACAGTATTCGAGGTGTATTTGTCGTTTCAAACAATGCCTTCAATGTATCCCACGCTTCTTTTGGTCCTTCTGAATTTGAAATATAGGGAATAATTGCATCTCTAACTGATAAGTTGATGACATTCTGGACTTTCCGTTTTGTCCTATCAAATGCCTGTTGATCTTCTTCAATCACTGACATTGTCTCTTCACCTGTCACGATCTCTCATAGCTCCTTTTCCATCAAAATGTTCTTCAGTTTGAATTTCCAAACTGCATAGTTGCCGGCACCTTCCAATTTGCTTGACTCATTAAGGACACTCTCGCTTAGAGTTGCCATTACTGGATAGACGAGTCTGGCTCACAAAATTTATCACACCATAGAACTGTAAATTTTCGGTTGGACACCTGATATCGGTACGACGCGCGGGTGCACGACTACTCAGGATTCTCTTTAGCTCGCGCGCGTGGATCCGATATTGGTATAGATATGCGATATCGGTATGACGCGCGGATGGACGACTACTCTGGATTTTCTTTACCTCTGGCGCGTCGCTCCAATATTGGTACTGATATGTGATATCGGTATGACGCGCAGATGTACGACTGCTCTTGGTTTTTTTTACCTCTGGCGTGTCGATCCGATATTGGTACGGACAAGATGAAAAGTAGAGAGAATATAAGAACTTTCAGAGAGAATATTCTAGATTTCCCACTTCGGCGCGGCAGCTACGCCGCCTCCTCTTTGCAAAGATTTCGAAATGTGTGATCGTTCAAAAGACAAAGATCAGTAATGTGAAAAGTATGAAGCTTCCTAACTCTGAATGATAGTACTAGATACTATCTAGTGTGATTTGTGGTACTCCAAACAGACAACTGAGAGATTTCTTGGCAAACCTCTCACACAAATAGCACTTTCCACAACAATTAGGAAGTATTGTAAGAATCTCCCCCACTCAACAGATTTTCAACTTGTTTGATGCTGCCCTGGCCTTTCTGATGCCGCCGGGACTGTGTCTTCGTTCCCCACTGATGATTCTGAGCTTCGCACGTGTGGATCCAAGATCTACTAAGAAATCAACATTCTACCAAGATATCAAGAGAAATATGCAAGAGATGAACAAAGAATCAAAAGAGGAAAGTTCTCCATACAAAATGAGAACATGAAGATTATTTTTCCACATTTTTACAGCTATTTATAGCAACCATAGTGTCACTTGGCCACTTGCCTTAAACTTTCCCTGAAATAGCAACTTCTAGGTACTTCACTAAAAACCTAGAAATAAGTGACTAGTTTCAATGTATCTCAACTAACCAGTAGAGGTAGCTCTAAATCTTACCTTATACACTTATATAATTGCTAAAA
Source organism: Diphasiastrum complanatum (assembly GCA_029204225.1). Taxonomy (NCBI): domain Eukaryota; kingdom Viridiplantae; phylum Streptophyta; class Lycopodiopsida; order Lycopodiales; family Lycopodiaceae; genus Diphasiastrum; species Diphasiastrum complanatum. Next base: position 42,312 of record MU833140.1, read on the forward strand.
ATAGTAAGACGGCTATGTTTAGGCCTTATTGACATTAAGAAATGTATCTCTAAGTTGAAATTTCACTTTGGCCTCCAAATTGCCAAATTAATTCAACTAAACTAGTTGACATTTTTCACAATATCCTCAAACGAGGTTATGAGCTTTGGGTTATAGAAGACAAACTTTATTTGCAATACTTAATTTTTATTAGAATGAAAACAAATTGAAAGTGGTGTGTGTACTCAACTCATAGAGAGTGCGTTGCTACCACCATATAATAACTCTTCATTTACAAATTACTCACTGACGTAAATAGTAAGAAATGAATGAGAACCATGCACTAGTGTTGTAGATTTGTCAGAGACAAGTTCAATCATAGATGCTTTTAGAGTAAACATTGGAATATTAATCTTGATCTTTGATGTTTATGTGATTGATCGAAAACTAATAAAGTATCGCACTATCCGCACATGTTTCAAGTCCTCATGAATGTGTCTTGCTTTGTGATCAATGGATTTGGGAGCAATTGCCAATCTTATAAATCTCAAAGTAGTCTTGAGCTTTTTGCTATCTAGTTCATTCTCCAATGCTTTGTTGATCTGTGTGATTGGTCAATGATCCTAAGAACACTCATTTTCACAACATAATACAAATTATAATCTATATCATAAACAAGAAATACTCATTTATGAAAGTTCTTTTTGTAGTTGTATTTCAAATTGTTATTAAAACTTTTCAAAAAAAAAAAAAGGACTCAAAGTCTTAACATACTTGTAAATGGTATTTTTATCTTTTGAAATCGAAGAGTTGCTTGTCCAATCTTCAAATAATAACACAATATTTGTATATTGTTTTTCATTTGTCAAAAGAGAGAACAAGTATATCAACTTATTGTCATGAAAGGTCTTTGTTTGGCACTTTAAATAAAACAAATTACTAGGAGAGTATGCATTCTTTTGCTATAGTAGCTTATGTATGAAATACGTATTTTATTACAATACTTTGCTTTTTTTCAAATGATTCATTAAAAAAAAATCTAATCAATGTAAATACTGATGAGTGTTCATTGACAACTATAAACTTTATAAATATGTAATTCTAAAAAAAGGGCCTTAAAGTTCATTATAGTTGTGACTTGATCACATTTTTTTTCTTTAAAATTTGGTAGAAATGCAAGGCATAAGTAGTTCATATGTTTGTTACATTTTAGAAAGAAAAAAAAATCAGTGATTGTAAGTCATGAAGTAAAGATGAAATTAAATTCTCTCTATTATACTTACTTGAGATATATGTTTGTTTAAAAGTTAGTTGTTAGATGTTATATTACTAATTTTGGCTTAAAGGCAACATGATGTGGCAATTTTCTTTCCAAGAGTTTACAAAATGAAAATTATGTCTTTCTCCGTAAAATTTTATATTTTTGATTTCTCTTATGATCTTCCATTCATTATTGCTTTCAAGTATATTAGTTCTTATGTGAGGAGCTTGTAAAATAATAAATTATTCAGGCAGAAAGTAAGATGCATTCATGGCTCTCTTACCAAGTCACAAATCAAAATTAATTTTACAAATATTTAAAAGAGAATTTGTTCATCGGATTCTTGTTGTTGGACTTTTGATACTAGTTTTGCTCAACCTTATATAAGTATAAGGGCCTAGGCCATTATAAGCATTCCATCCGGTGTACCTCAAGATCTACTACAACAACATATGATAGTAGCAGTCATATAGAAGTATGCTTGACCACCAGGCTAAACGTTTCAAAGTAGTCGATATTGGAAATTTGTCAAAATTCTCTTTCTTTCTATTGATATTGCCATCTGCTTTATATTTGATCTTAAAGATCCATGTCTTTTGAATAGCAAGGCTTTTCACCAAATTAGCATGATCATCCAACAAGCCATTAAGAACAACTTGAACAAGCTCCACATCCTTAATGCTTTCACTAATACATCCTAGTCATCACTCAAAGCTTTAACTCTCCAAACAAAATCATTAACACTTTCATCCTTCTTTTGAAGACTTTGAAATATTTGCCTCCTTAGAATTAAGACCCTAGATGTAGACTTGGACTAATAAACCTTCTTCAAGGTTTTCCAAGCTTCACTAGATGCTGTGCACTTACCAACTTCTTTGAGAAGTTCATTAGTCACATTCATCTTGATAATGTGTAGAGCTTTCTTTGCCCTCTTATCATACCTCAATTGCTCTTGAGGTGCCAAAGTTCTATCCTCCACACCTACAACAATATCCATCAACTCATTCATCTCTAGCAAAGACTCCGTCCTTATCTTCCAAGTTGAATAGTTGATTGAGGTAAGCCTATCATTGTCTTCCAACATGAAGCCACTTGAGGTTGCCATGTTGCAATGATTTGATCTTCTCTTTGAACTTTTTTCAATGCACTTAGCACTCTCTTGAAAGTCAACAAATGAACTCAAAAAGAAATCATAAAGATTTGGAAACAATCTAGCCTCTCCTTTTCTCTCTTCTAGCAAATCCTAGCACATAGAATGATGATTATTTTATCACACTTATTCAAACCACAATATAATGAACTTTTGCTAGCTCCTAAGATTGAATCTCACTCTTGAAAAAGTCCAAAAACTTAAAAAACAAGAGATTCTATCAAATCTAGGGTTACTCCAAAAATGCAAAATATTGAATCTTGATATGTCATCTAAAGGAAAGTCGCTACAAAATTTTGGTTTTAGGATTCCTGAGAGTGAGGTGGAAAGTCCACTATTTTCAGGAGGAGATATTTCTTGATGAGAGCATTCAACAAGTGGAGGTTGAAGTGGAAAAATTAAATGTGGAACAACGTGCGATACTTGATCGTGTGAGCATGTGGACAAAAGAAAGGGTGGAGTATTTTCCATAGATGGTCCGGGTGGTACTGGCAAGACATATCTTTATAGTGTCATGTTGTCATACATTCGTGTGCGCGGATGGATTGCATTGGCTGTTGCATCATTAGGGATTGTTGCAATGCTAAGTAAAGGTAGTAGAATGGTGCATTCTAGATTTAAAATTCCTCCGATGGAATTGCATGAGACCTCGACATGTAATATCTCAAAGTAGTCCGCGTTAGGTAAGCTTTTGATGACATGTCAACTCATTATTTGGGACGAGGCTTCAATGGTCCATAAGCATGCAATGGAGTGTTTAGATCGATCTCTAAGAGATATATTGTCCAACGATACTCCTTTTGGTGGTATTCCTATAGCATACGATGGCGATTTTTGCCAAGTACTACCAATGGTACATCGTGGTAGTCGGGCGCAAATTGTAAGTGCATGTCTAAAGCGTTCCCATTTGTGGAGACATATTGAGGTCCACAAACTGTCAATCAACATGTGTGTAATGAGTGTAGAAGGTATTGATAGGGACGAGCAGTTAAGATTTACTGATTTTTTGTTTCGTATTGAAGATGGCTGTGAGCCCACATTTGTGTGTTAGGGTGTCAATATGATTTGTCTACCTGAGGGCCTCTGTGAAAGGATAGAAAATGTAGAAGATTTGATCTCATTCACTTTTCCCAATATTGCACAACAGTACAAGGATGTTGATTTTTTGAGGAGTCGTACAATATTGACTCCGTTGAATGAGGATGTAGAAAAGATAAATGTCAGAGTTTTTGAAAGATTCCCTGGAGATGCATGCACATTTTATAGTGCTGATAGTGTGGTTGAGCATGAGGGTTTTAAGCTGTACCCAGTGGAGTTTTTGAATAGCTTACACCCAAGTGGCTGCCCTCCACATAAGTTGGTCCTGAAGGTTGGGATGATAGTGATGTTGTTGCAATCGATTGCATTACACAAGAGATTGTATAATGGAACAAGACTGATCATCCACAAATCGGGTAGAGTGGTTATAGAGGCAGAGATAGTAACTGGCAAAAATATAGGTTCTAGAGTCCTCATTTAGCGGATTCCTATAGTGCCTAGCAATTCAGATTTGTCATTTGAATAGCAGAGAGTTCAGTTTCCCATTAGACCAGCTTTTGCCATATCAATCAACAAGGCACAAGGGCAAACTATAGATATGGTTGGATTGTTTTTGCCACATCCTCTATTTTGTCGTGGTCAGCTTTATGTTGAACTATCAAGAGTGCGAAATGAAACAAGTCTACGAGTGCTAATTGTGAATAGAGATGTCCGATTCATAGATGTGGAAGGGGTGGTAAGGTACACTCAAAATATCGTATACTCGGAAGTGTTGTAGTCATTTGTTTGGAGTAAAGATAAACATTAGAATCTAGAGATAGATGTTTGGATTCAATTCATGGTCAACTGTATGTGGCACTATCGAGAGTGCGAAATGCCACATAGAGCAAGGTTAGGGTTACATCAAGGTTAGTGTTAGATGGAGCAGGGTTAGAGTTACATTAGGGTTAGGGTTAGAGTTAGGTCTTATAGTGGTATTATGTGATAGATAGAGCAGGGTTACATTGGGGTTTAGGATTAGAGTTAGGATACACAAATTGCTGCTATCCACAAAAACATGGTTGGCAGCAAGGAATGGTTTCACACAAAAACATGGTCGTACACATTAGAGTAGTTGCAGACAAAACAATTGCTTCCACTGAATGTATTGACCGCACATTTGGGTGGTCCGTATCAAATTTGTATGTATGCATATGTGTTTCTGATGTGTATATGTATGTGTGAGCATGTATGTGTCTTTATGTGTATATGAACAATACAAAAAAATGTGTGTATGTGTATGGGATTGAGAGTGTGTGTATGTATGTCTATGTAGATGGTGCAGGTTGTTTAAGGTTGTGGTAAACTATAGGACATTTGTGCGAGAGATAACAGAGCTATTCTGTTTTGGAGATGAAGTCTATCCATGCAGTGTTATCTGGGTGATAGAGCACTACACCAAATTTTTGTACTATCAGCAATTTCGCAGATATTTTCTTCCTCGAAAGAGATCTTTAGTGATAAATATAGATGAATTTGTTAGTAATATGAAGTTATATTTGAAGGATATGTCAATTGTGAGACTGACTAAAGTACAACCAATGTTGGATTTGATGGTGTACACAGTGGTACTTAATAATGACTTTGTATTTTGAATTGTATATATATCTGAGTTTGAATTTTGTGTAAATCTTTGATTTCTAAATTGATGCTTACCCTTATTTGACTTATTGGGATGTACACATAATACCTGCATTAGTAAATGATATATTTAGTTTATGTTATCCTTTGATTAATGTTTATATTAAGTATATATATCTATTAGATTTTAATTTTAAAAAATAAGAAATGTTCACGTCAGTTATGTGAAAAGTCGTGGTAGTTGATGTGAGGTTTGGTAAGAAATGTGCATGCCACGCATGTGAAAAGTGGTGATAGTTGATATATAAGCTTTGGTAAGAAACATGCATGTCACACATGTGAAACGTGGTGGCACACACACACACACACACACACACACACACACACACCTAATCCTAAATCCGCACCAAATTTGTACGATCATTGGTCATCCACCCAAGCAATCGGCCGCCACCCAATATTTCAGCTAATTGTCACTGACAACATTCGACCCAAACCCAAACCATCGACTGTAACCCAAATTGTCGGCCGTCCGTCATCAACGGGTTTACCCACCATGACTGCATTATGACCGTCCGTCACCCAGATCATCGGTCGCCCGTCAACGAGGGGCATACCCACTAGATCATCGGCCGACGAGCACTCTTTACTTGTGTGTGTGTGTGTGTGTGTGTGTGTGTGTGTGTGTGTGTGTGTGTGTGTGTGTGTGTGTGTATTACTAAAGAGTGCCCGTCGTTGACGGGCAATGGAGACCGATCTAGGTGGTGGCCGATGGTTTGGATGATGGCCTAATTAGAGTCTTCGAAAAAATTCTAGTCTTCAGAAAAATTTGAGTTGCTGGAAAAAAAAAAATCGAGTCTTTCAAAAAATTCGAGTCTTTTGAAAAATGTGACTTGACAGTACAAAGGGTCATTCAATTCTTTGGAAAGATTCAAGTTGATAGTTCGATCATTCGAAAAAATTCTAGTCTTTGAAAACATTCGATTCTTTAGCAAAATTCAATTCATCGGAAAAATTTGTTCGAGTCGTAAATATTTGAGTCGTTGCAAAAAATCGAGACGTTCCAAAAAATTGAGTCTTTCGAAAAATTCGAGTCGTTCCAAAAAATTTGAGTCTTTCCAAAAATTCGAGTCATCTAAAAAATTTGAGTCTTTCCAAAAATTCTAGTCATTTTAAAAATTCAAGTCGTTTCAAAAAATCGAGTCGTTCCAAAAATTCAAGTCTTTTGAAAAAATTGAGTCATCGAAAAAATTCGAGTCTTCAAAAAAAATTGAGCCTTCAAAAAAATGTGAGTCTTTGAAAAGATACGAGTTTTTGAAAAAATTCGAGTTGTTAAAAAAGTCATTGCTTTGGAAATATTCGAGTCTAAAAAAAATTCGATCCATTAGAAAAATTCGAGTCTTTTAAAAATTCAAATTTGATCCTTTGGAAAAATTCGAGTCATCCAAAAAATTTGATGCTTTGGAAAAATTCGATCCATTGGAAAAATTTGAGTCTTTCCAAAAAAATCGAGTCTTTCAGAAAATTTGAGTTTTTCCAAAAACTGGAGTCTTCAGAAAAATCCGAGTCTTTCGAAAAATTCGATCAAAAAATTCAAATCTTTGAAAAAATTCGAGTCATCAGAAAAATTTGAGTCTTTCCAAAAAATCGAGTCATCCGAAAAATTCGAGTCCTTTGAAAAGTTCAAGTCATTGGACAAATTCGAGTAGTTCCGAAAATTCGAGTCGTTTCTAAAAATTCAAGCCGCTTGAAAAATTCGAGTCTTCCGAAAAATTTCGCCCCACCGCAACTCTTATCAAATAGAAAATTTCGATCCTGGGTCGGGACACAGAGACACTCTCTCTCTCTCTCTCTCTCTCTCTCTCTCTCTCTCTCTCTCTCTCTCTCTCTCTCTCTCTCTCTCTCTCTCTCTCTCTCTCTCTCTCTCTCTCTCTCTCTCTCTCTCTCTCTCTCTCTCTCTCTCTCTCTCTCTCTCTCTCTCATTCCATGCTTATACATGAGTTCTCTTGGGTTCATCTATCCATTGGTGCATTATTTTGATGATATATTGCAATCTTGTGTGTAGAATGCTCATATTTTGCTATTTTTGGATCCACATGTGGGAAGCACAGTAGGGTACTGTTATTGTACAAATCCACTTCATTTTATCATATATTTGATGTTTGATCAAGTTCTTATTGAGTTTGCATCTCTTTCATTGAGTAGATGCTGATTTTTCGACATTGGTAATGTTGTAGATTGTGTTGACTTTCTAACCAAAGATTTCGTCTCACATTGTTGAGTTCTTTCTTGCACATGACGAATGCGTTTCATGACTCTAGAATGCAGTGATATGTAATTAGAGATTAGTTTTAAATTTGTAGTCTGTGTTGTTGTGATATAAGAGCACTAATGCTTTTAGAGATTAGCATTTCTGTTCATCTTCAAATTCAACGCATACTCAATACTGCAGTTCAGTTGTTCTTGTAGCTCGTCTTCAAAGAGATCGCTGCAGATGTGAGACACCGGATACTCCACACACGTACCTGCAGCTTCTTCAGCCTGCATCCATTCCTCAAAACCAAAACAAGGCGTACTTCCGTCTGTCTCAAGGACGTCGAATATAGAAGATACATCCGCACATTGCGAAGAAAGTGGCGAAACGCCATAGAACAGCCTTTTACAATCATCCGGAGCGAATTCGTCCATGAACGACTAAATCTATGAATTATGATCAACTCCTCCTTTGATCCTTTCCTTTGACACTGATGATCTTAGACACCCCAAAGATCAACCCGAGCTCACATATATTCCATTGAAGCTGGAGATGATAGAAGCATATAGACGGAAGTAGGACAAGAATCTGCTACGTATTCTCCTCGAAACTCCAGTAAAGCAGGAAAATAAGAAACGAATAGCTGAATGGATGAGGTTACAAGTACCTCATTTGCTGATGCCTTTCCTGCTTATGCTACATTGCTTGTCATCTTGCATCATCTTTGGGATAGTCTTCACTTGTCAGTACTGTGCCAGGTACCATAGGAGTATTCACTCCCTTGCAATCTGTCATGTTGAAATCATCCATGATCTTTTAAATGTATCTTTATTGGTGTAGATATAATTTTCCATCTTCAAGATCTCTGTCAATCTACAAACCCAGATGGCACTTTGCTTCTCCTAGGTCCGATATTTTAAAGTGCTTTGAAATATCATGTTTCACCTGTGCAATCTGTGAAAAATGCAAAAATGAGCTTGGTAGAGGCAAAAATCTTGTATATAGATAAACACACATGTGTGGAGCCTGTTCCCACGTGTGAAAATAGTGTACTTGTCATGTACCATAATCATATAGGTTGTACATATGATTTAATTCAAGTTCTAGTGGCTAAAAAGGCCAAAAACTAGTTTTCTAGATATATGACACATGGCATCAATCTATTGATTTCATGAGCCAAATATTTTGGTTAGGTGTCATATACCATGTGTAGAGGACAGCTCACACGTGTGGAATAAGCTGAAGTAGGCGAATTTTGAATTCTAGAAGATTTCCAAGTAGATCTCCATATAGAAGGAAAATGGACCAAAAGTGCTCAAAATAGAAGGTTTTGTCCAAGTTTAGTTTTGCATGATGAATCATCATATGACAAAGCACCTTCACACATGTGGGATCAGAGGGATGATCAGTACCACGAGCTCTCACTTATTGTATATATAGAGCCACATTTGGCCATAATCATTGTGAGACACCATCTTGGTTTTGGAAGCAATTTTGAGTGATTCTCTCCATTTGTCTACATTTGTTTTGATTGTTTTGAGGTTCTATCAATGTGTACTTGATTTTTAGGTTGGAGTCCGTACTCAAACAGTGTTTCACACGTGTGAAACCATAAAGTACACTTACCTTCAATTAATGATTGTTCTTGTTAGGATTTTGTGTCTAGAATTGATCTAGATTGATCTTAATCTGAAGTAGATTGATAGATCAAGTAATCTGACAACCAATCCCTCTTGAGGATCAGATTAGGATCCACTCTTGGTCCTTTTTGTACTTTTTGCACACAATCAGGTTGACAAGATCAGTGTGCCATCCACATAAACACTGATGATAATGATTTTTTCATCTATGACCTTTATATAAACATTGTAATCAGCCATCAGGGGCTGAAAGCCCAAGAATCTGAGAGTATGATCCTTTTTCTTATACCATTACCTAGCAGACTGTTTGAGTCCATAAATGCTTCTCTTCATTTTGCAGGCATAGTCAGGAAATGACTCATAGGTAAAACCTGGTGGCTGGTCCATATAGATTTTTTTTTTTCAGATCACCATGTAGAAAGGTTGTCTTCTCATCAACAATATGGATTTTCAGATTGTAGGCTACTACATAAGCAAACAATATGCATATCGATGTATGCTTTACAACAGGAGAGAAGGTTTCAGTAAGTTGATGCCATACTTCTGTGAGAAACCTTTAGCTACAAGTCTGGCTTTGTATCTTGATACATTGCCATCTGGTCCATATTTGTATTTGTAGATCCATTTACATTTGACAGTCTTTCTCTCAGCTGGTACTGGTTCAAGGGTCCAGACCTTGTTTGCTTGCATGGAACTCATTTCTTCCTCCATTGCCTTTATCCATTTGTCCTTGTCGGGACTGTCAATGGCTTATTCATAAGTTTGTGGGTCACTACCGAATCCACAAAACTCTTCGGCTGTCGAAGTTGATCTATCAAGCACAAATCTGAGTGGTGCTCTTTTTTCTCTTGTCGATCTCCTTGGGGATTGAGCTAGCACTTCGATGGCTTTGCCTTTGTCAAGTGTCTTGCCTTTATTGACTGCAGAGCTGTTGTGTGTAGCAAGTGTCCTGGGTATAGGTTGCATGTCGGGCTGTCATCGTCTGAACTGTCACTCAGTCCATTTGGAATTTGAACATCTTTATCTGGATGCTCAAGGTCCACTCCCTCTGTTGATGTCGGCAGGTTGGAGCACTGCTTGCCAAGAACTTCGTAGCTAATTGGATCTTCGTTACCCATTGTTCTTGCTTCATCGAATCTGACATCTTTAACAGTCTTAACTTGATTGGTCTCTAGCATATAGATCATGTAGTATGATGAATGAATATCATATCCTACAAGGTATTCCTGCTCGACTTTTTCATCTAGCTTCTTTCGAAGCTTGTTAGGTTTGTGTGCATATGCAACACATCCAAAGACATGTACATGAGCCAGATTAGGCCTCCACCACACTTTATGTGGAGTAGTGTGAGGAATGTCTGATTTGCATGTCCTATTCTACAGGTAGGCAGTCGTAGCTACTACTTTAGTCCATAATGATCTTGATGCCTTTGATTAGGCCATCATGCATCTTGTTGCCTCCATGAGAGTTTGGTTCTTTCTCTCAGCTACACCATTATGTTGTGGTGTATAGGCTGTTGTCTTCCTGTGAAGGATTTCTCGACTTGTACAGAAGTTGACAAAACTGTTGGAGATGTATCCTCCTCCTTTGTCGGTTCTGATCTGCTTGACCTTCTTTTTCTCCACTTCTCAGCCCAGTTCACATACTTTGTGAACTTATTAAGAGCTTCATATTTGTTGTGGATGAAGTAAACAACATCAAACTTACTGAAATCGTCACACAATTACATTTTGACACCTTGCAGACTGTGGCCACAAAAAAATTTGCATTTTGATACCTTGCAACCTGTGAGAGTACAACTGTACTATAAAACATTTTTTTTTGCCATGTGTGGCTCTGCCACTCGTGGCAAAATTGTCGTGGCACATCCACGCACACTTGAAATCCTAAAAGTGCTATAAATTGAGCGTTTTTGAACGCATTTCTTCACTAGTTTTTTGCATACTATTTCTTTGTTCTTGCTTTTATTATGTTAGCAATTAAGCTCTCTCTCTCTCTCTCTCTCTCTCTCTCTCTCTCTCTCTCTCTCTCTCTCTCTCTCTCTCTCTCTCTCTCTCTCTCTCTCTCTCTCTCTCTCTCTCTCTCTCTCTCTCTCTCTACACACACAATGTCTTCTAGTGGTAGTGGTTCTATGAGATCCTCTTCTAGTGGTTCTAGGAGACCAAGGTCCTCTTCTAGTGAAAGAGGAGGATCCGCCGGTTCCGATCGGATTGCGGACTTTATGGTTCGCTATCTCCCAAAGAGAGACAAAGATTGAAACATCTTTGTCTTTCTGAAGAAGCCCGATTCCAATAGAGGTAATCCTTCGATGAATATCTCATCAGAGGAATCGTGCAGTTTGTTTTATAATTTAGAAGATGATGGCTCCATCATCAAAGATACCAAGGACAACGTCGTGGAAATCCAATTTACAAGCCCAATTTGTAAGTTTTACTTTTTAAGTTTGATTTTATTATAATTATTTAAGTTAGGTTTTTTATTACTAATCATGTTTCGTATCTAAATGATTGCATTCATGTTTGTATAGATTTTGGGAGAAAATACACAAATGTCGAATATAATATTGGGTACCAACAAGGCTACAGTGCCTTGGTGGACCATCTTGCTCAACAAGGCATTCATCCTATGGTAAATTCTTGCTACATTAATCTCATTTGCTTCTCGTATCTAGTAATCATTTTTATTAGTCTGTCTTGCTTGTTAATGAATTTCATTTACTTTACTTATTTGTTATTGACTTTTGTTATCTTTTGTAATGTGTAGAAAAGCTCGGCATCTTATGTAGAGGAGGGTTCGGGTCAAGAAGCCGGTGAAGCAGAAGTGGAAGGGGAAGGGGAGATGTCCAGAAGCAATGTTTTTTAATTTATCTTCTAGCTTTGATGTAGCAAGTAGGAAGAAAGCGATTTTGTTTCAAGCCGTTTCTTAAAAACAAAACTTAATGTACTTTTTCTCAAAGAATCGGATTATATATATATATATATATATATATATATATATATATATATATATATATATATATATATATATATATATATATATATATATATATATATATATATATATATATATATATGATTTTTGTTTCACCATCTATTATAAATTGTTAATGTACATTTCAATTCTTGTCTATAATTGCATTGTTTGTTTTAAGTTTTACTCATTTATTGTGCATCAACAGTTGAATCAGCCGACAAAGAAGAAGTTGTTCTACAGATACTACAAGTGTTCCAACCACAAGATCCAAGACTATCACATACTACAAGCAAAGAACTGTTAAAAATTGTAAAACATCTCTATCTAATGTTTGTTGATGTTTGGGGGGTCCTACCCATGTAAATATTTTGTACATATCCAAGGTATGTGAATTGAGCACATATCCTTGTAGAATACGGCGATTTTGGGTTAGGTAGATCAAATTCCAATGACATGCATAAAGTCTAGTTGGTCTAGTTTGACATGCATATAGAAATTCACATGGAATTGGTCAATTATGACCTTGTAGAAACTCGAGCTATAATAAATGCATTATGTCCTAAGTTTCCATTGTGACATGCAAGGCATGCAAACACTCTAATGGACACATGCATGTAGTTTTGTACATGGCTAGTTGAGAAATTGACGGGAAGTTAGGTGCAATCTGTGCATGCAAGCAGTTAGGTGTCAAGATAATAGTAGTTTGCACTTGAATAGGTGTAGGATATGCACTGAATGCAAGGAGTACCACGAATTTTGGCTCTCCTATATATGTACATATCATTCTCACTCATTTCTAATGAAGAATCAAGCATTGGTAATGTCATAATGTCAATTTTGGATCTCATGCAATCTTGCTTGTAATTGCTCTCTCTCTCTAGTTCGGATTTTGTGTCTTCTTCATACATGATCAAGCTTCTGTACTTTTTCTATTTGTGGAATTAATGTAGCTTTGATCTGTAGAATTCTAGATTGTGCTCTAGCCATAGATTTGTTGGTAGATTGCAAGATTGCTCTACAGGTGATCTGTGCCACCACAAAGCATGGTAAGGATCATTCACACATTTCTTGTGGTTCCCCACATGTGTGAATTTGCTGGATTTTCATCATGGTATCAGAGCCATGCCATGCTTTGAATGCTACTAACATCAAGTGTTTGAAGAATTCTATGACAATTCAAGCTAGGAAGCTGTTTAGCAGTGTTTTGCTATCTATTCTTGAACAATTTTTTGGTGAATGAGGTTAGAACTGATATTTTCAGTCAAGAACATAGGATGTACGGAATTCTGACATTTCACATGTGTGAAAACCAAAATACTTCATTTGACTCTATTCTCTTTGTGTTAGATCCAAAGGTACTGACATTATAGCTTGTTGGAAAGCTAGAAGAGCCCTCTTTCCATTGCAATTGTTTCAATTCATTCTGATGATCCTAGTAGGAGTTATAAGAAGGGTAGGGAGAGACCCAATACCAGAGTGGACCCTTTTTGAATTGATAACATTGCATGCATGATTCATCATTCACAGTTTCTGGTAATCAACCTGAGATAGAATGGGATAAGGAAAAGAGTATGCAAATGTTGTGCAAACTTACGCTATCAAGGAGGAGCTACCATCTATGGAGGCTCTACATGATATTCTTATTGCTGAAGAATGCAGGCAAAAGAACAAGTTGTCGAAGATCAACACACTTTCAAGGAAGGATGGTGATTGTGGCAAAGATCACTTTTCCAAGATCAAGTTGAGGGAGGAGCAAGAACAAATTTTTTCAAGCCTTCACCAAGGACAAATCAAAGGACAAAGACAAAGGAGGAGTAGAAGATGATTCAACTCATTCTTCTATCTTCAAGAAGAAGACTCAAGAAGATAAAGTTTATCATAGAAGACTCACATGCAAGTTGTGGAGAGGCGTCTCTCATGATGTCTTGTTTCTCCTCTTTACCTTTTATTGATGTATCTTGGTATATTGATAGTGGTGCTATATCACACATGAGTTGCACCAAAGATTCTTTTGATTCTATTGAATCTGTTCTAGATCCTAAGAAATCAATATATACAATTGTTGGTGATGCATACTCAATTGGAGGAGTTGGAATTTGTTCCTTGAATCTTGCATCTTCTATGAGTTTATCACTTTCCAATGTACTTCATGTTCCTAATCTCACAAAGAATGTGATTAGTGTTGGAAAGTTATTTGATGATGGTCTTGAAGTGGAATTCAATGTCAATAATTGTTTTATAAAGAAAGGAGATAAGATCCTAGCAAGTGGATCTAGATATGGAGGCATTTTCAAGTTAGATGTGCATGAAAATGCAAGTGCATGTGATGTTACATACCTATGTAACTAGCAGTACTTCAGACCCTTATAGTCCATTTAGTGTTGGGGGCTAAATGGCAAGGTACCCTTAGGATTAAGGGTATGTGCCCTTGGATAAGAGCAGACAAGTGACTATACCTTAGTTGGAGGTATGGAGTCACGTGACCCTTGGATAAGGGATACCCTTAGTATTAAGGGTAGGTGCCTTATATTAAGGTACTAGTGTCTTTGGTTAAGGACAAGTAGGTGTCTATGCCTTGGATGGAGGTATGGAACCTAGAGAGGTGTTAGAAAGTCATTGGATGACTATTTTTCTAAACCTTGGGCCTCAACCTTGAACCATATCACTTTATTGGTCTAGGACCAAAGTATCCTTTATTGGGCAATGGGACCTAGTAGAAGGGCGCCCTTCTAAAGTGTCCATTGAGTTCCCAACTCCCACAAGAAAGGCAGTCAAAGAGTCATAGGTTATGGAAGGAGTCTATTGACATTCCATAAGCCTATGGAGGCTCTTGGAGATTCTTTAACTTCCCTAGGCTTCTCTCTCTCTCTCTCTCTCTCTCTCTCTCATTGGATGAGCATGGAACTCCATAGTGCATTGGAGGGGTCCATGGGCCATCTATATGAGGGCAGTAGGGCACTCATTGGGGGAGGAGAGATTTCTCTTGTTTGCTTTGCTTATGCTCTAGTGTTGCTACTAGTGTGTAGAGTGCTTTCTTGTAGTAGTATGCTTGAGGTTTAAATCTTGCTTATGGTATGGGACATAAGTAGGGTTTGGATCTTGAGTATGCTATGGAGTGTTGTGGTATGCTTGTGATTTGTTTATGATTAGCAAGGGGGTGTTAGATAGGTCTTGCTTGGAGCTTGGATCTAGCTATGGTTGGGTGGTGAATACTTGAGGCCAACTTGTTATCTATCTTTGTGTTTTAAAGAGTAGGGACACAGGTGGAGGAGAGATCCTTGGAGGCTTGCAAATCCTTACTTGCAGGTGGAGGCATCCTAGCTTGGAGTTGGGGAGCATCTTGAAGCTTGCAGGTTGCTTGGAGGACATTTGGAGGCTCTACCTTGGATTTGGAGGACTTCCTCACCTCTACTTGTGAAAGTGATATCAGAGCTAGACAAAGGATGATAACCTTTTTAACCTTCTTCAAGTTCTATTAAGATCACCAACTAAATTTTTTTTGGGGAAGATTATAGGCTTTTCTAGTTGTAGGAAGCTTGTAGTTGAAGTACCCAATGAATCTAGTTCTCTTTGGAAGAGAGTAGTGATGCTTATAGAATTGTTTAGGGGCTGATTTTTGGTCATGTTAGAGAAGTTTTAAAGTGGGCTTTGGGTTTTTAAAAAGTTCTGAAAAAATATTTGTGGGATGGGTATAGGAAGTCTTCCTCTACATACACAAACTTTTTTTTGGCAAAAAGATTGATTCCAGCTGTGTGTTTTGATCAAAACTAGTGTTTTTTTGCATAAATGAAGCGTTTGAAGTTTTGACTTTCATTTTGAAATTTTGTTTTCAGACCTGTAAATCTGAAAATCAGATCTGAAAAGTGAAGTTCTCAATCCAGCTTCATTAGTTACACCTTTCTATCTCCTAGTTTGATGAAGATGGCAATGTAGGAAGGGAATGGTAGTGTAACTTTGTGCATAAAACAAGTTTGAAATTCTGTTTTTTGTAAATTTGAAGTTCTGATTTTCAGATCTGTAAATTTGAAAATCAGATCTGAAAATTGAAGTTTTCATAAAGATTTATTAGTTATCCATTTCTAGACACTAGTTTCTTGGTTTTGGAAATCTAGAATACTGAGAAATGTGAAAACTTTGGTTGCTTTTGAAATGACAAATAGAATTGGAATGGGGATGGGAACTTTATGTAAACATTAGCTTGGATTAGTTAATTGAAGTTTACATAAAGATTTGGTTTTCATTTTTGCTTTTGAATAAGACAAATGTAGCTTGTTGTTGTTTTCCTCTTAAGCTTGGATTAAGTTTGCAAATAGTAGGCTTGGATTGAGCTTACAAACAATAAGATTGAATGAATAGAAGTAAATGCTTTTTATTTGCATTGGATGTAACAATTGAAACATTTCTATCATTCTAATTTGAGCACTTGTTGTTGTATTTGCATAATAGGAAAACACACAATATTTGATATTCGGCCTAAGGTACAAATGTTAATGTTTATTGATGGGTTACCAAAAGATTATCAAGTGGATGTTCATAGGAACCATCCAAAAACCCTAGAAGATGCTATTAGGGCTGCAAAATACTTTGATGACACACCTAAGCCACCTAGGGGTCAACAGCCTAATGAGCAAAAAAAAGGTTTTCAATTTAAGAGGAAGGATAGGGAAGTTGTTAATGAAACACATCCCAATTCCAACAATCCTAAGAAAACCAAGACCAATGGCTATGTCTTGTCTTTCATGGTGCATGTGTATTTTCCATTATGCAAAATTTTTTGGAGTTATGGAGCCATTGGAAGGATTGCACTATATGGAGTCTTGTTCAACTATAAGCCTAAGGTTGTGTATCTTAGTGTTCTTGAAGGTTATTGCTTTGCATGTGGTTTCTTGGAAGGAAAGAAGGATGGAGATCCTAGTCTATGGATCATGGTTGGATATTTATCCACCAAGGAAGGGCACATAGCTTTTACACTCTCTATCTCAAAGGTGTTTGAGCATGGAGAAGTTATTAATTATCAATATCTATTTTTTTATCTTGGAAGAGGCCGAGAGCACAATGTCTCTTATTGCATCAAAAGTTCATTCTATGGAGAAAAGCCAACTTATGATGGGGTTGAGGTTTGAGGAGGAGTAACCTCAACATGCATATCCAAGAAGATCTTCATAGTACAAGGCCAAGTCCTTGTAGTTCTTATTTCATCAAAAAGAAAGGATAAGTGAACGGTGGTATTCATTCTATTCTACTCACCTATGGTTCTCTTTCTTTGGTTGATGTTGTATCTTGCCTAGTTGAGATTTGCTCATCTCAAAGATCAAGTAAGAATATTCTAGTTTTGAATGAAGTCTTTAGTTTGGAATTAATTCTTGTCATTGGTGACTTGATTATGTTTCCAAAACATCTAGAAAGCAAGATATTTGTACCATCATTAGCATGCTCTTGAATTGAGTAAGAGCAAGAATAAGAACAAGCTCAAACATATTGAAAAAATATGTTCTTTCAATTTGAAGGCCTAGGCACGTTGTAAACTTCTTGTGAGGTAAAGTGAAGCATCCACTAAGGACACTTACACCCTCAAGAAAGTCTTTAGCCTCAATTTGATCAAGTTAGAGTATGGTTTCAAAGATTAGATCCTTTTTGGATAGAGTTCATAGAATTTGGACTAGTAAAGCTAGCATGCTTAATTTTGAATATTGCTCATGGAATAATCTTGATCTATATGATGTTTTTTGATCATAATGAGGCATTAAGCACAAGCAGCCTATTATGATATTAGGATATCTGATGACAGATATCACTCTGCACCAAGTACAAAATGGGCCGAAGCTCCAACAACAACTGCAGCTTGCGGACAAGGCATGGGATATTCCCAATGAACACAAGAAGCCCAAGCATGCAAGGACAACTTCACCATCATTGTCCCAGGCCAAACGAGTCAATACCAGTTATCCTCCCTCTGGTACACAAGCCAAGATGCCCACCCAGAATCCACAAGCAGCTACAACCTCGGAGCTCCACATGCAGATATCTCAAGGGCTCAGTTGCCTTTTTTTCACTTTTTTAATGAAAAGAAGGGTGCCTTTGCCCTTCAGATCTTCAGGACCCTTTCAAAGCCCATCTAAGGGTGATCCACCATCCTATGGCCCACATTTCTCCCTGAGAATTTCATCTTGGCCATTGATCTTATTGAAGGCTTATTTGATGGTTGCTAGCAATCGCGAGCACTGAAGGTAGCTCTTCCAGATGCTAAACACTTCCACGCGCTACAGCCTCCTCTCCGTTCACCGCCCGCGAGCTTCACGCGACCTCTCTCTCTCTCTCTCTCTCTCTCTCTCTCTCTCTCTCTCTCTCGTCTCTCTCTCTCTCTCTCTTCTTCTCTCTCTCTCTCTCTCATCTCTCTCTCTCTCTCTCTCTCTCTCTCTC